>JANHGN010017288.1:5180-15969 GCA_024605025.1 Megaceryle maxima
CTGCTGGGGGTGCAGCCCAGGGTGCCAGTGGCTGCTGTGCTGCCAGCGCACGGGGCCAGCTCAGCTCCAGCTGCTCCTCCCCATCACCCCCAAGTCCTTCTCCGCAGGGCTCTCTCCAGCCCTTCCCCCCCAGCCTGGGGGTTGCCCCTACCCAGAAGCAGGACCTTGCACTTCGCCTTCTTGAACCTCAGGAGGTTCACACCAGCCAACCTCTCGAGCTTCTCCAGGTCTCTCTGGGCAGATCCTGTCCCTCAGGCGTGTCAACCACACCACACAGATTGGTGTCATCTGCAGACTTGCTGAGGGTGCAGATGAGATGCTTCTGGCACAAATTACTGCTGGAGAGGCCATAACCTCTTGTAAAGTCTGGTGACATCAAGAGAGGATGACAGGATGCTTTTCAGGACCTGCTGCTCACAGCACCTACATCCTTTGATGGCTGGTGACCCTGCGCTGCCCTCCCACTTGTTCTGTGGTTTTCAGCAGCACAAAAAAAGCTGGAGAATGATGCCTTTGCCCTTTGCATTTCATGTTCACCTTGTCCTAGTGGTGACCAATAAAAAATAAACCAACAAGCTAATCGCCCCAGCAACATCAGTCCCTCCTACAGGTACACCATGGTGGGAGATATTTTCAACACCATGCACCACAGATACACCACGGTGGGAGAGAGGGAGGATGTTGGGGATGGAGACACAGCAGCCATCACTACCTAAATCTGATATAAATCACTTTGGCCATGGCAACACATGAGGATTTCTCCATCGCCAACACACACAGCGGTGATTTTATGAATGTTTGCTTATTTGGATGAAGAGTTTTTCTTTTAAACCAAGATGGGCTGAAGTGTTTCCACGTGGCACCAGCTGTAGGGATGAGCTAATGCAGAGCTCAGTCATCTCCCCGCTTAACGCGGGTCTTCCTCTGCAGTCAGAGCCGCTCTGATAATATCTCATACAGGGGAAGACAAAAGCAACGCGTACGCGCGTGTAATTTTCAATGTCAATGTGTTCGGCTGCGAGTTGGTATCATGAAAGTTATTTCATTTATTGCAATCATACATAAAACCTCTTCGAGCTGCAGACTTGGAATAGGCAATTATGCCCATGGGTTAATAACGTACAGCGATTTGACTGACAACTGGAATTAGATTTAAACACGGCAGAGTGGCAGGCTAAAGGCACTTTATTAAAACTGTGGCTGGGGATTTGTTCAAAATACCAGTTGCATACCTTTCCTGGTAAAATATTTATAGATAGCACTATATCGTGGCCTGTTATATTGCATTTTCTTCTCCTTTCCCTTGCTACTTTGAGTTCTGCTGTGTAGCGAGGAATGTAACCCGATGGATTTGGGGTGACACGATGGGATGTGATACCTGATGGGAAGGGGCTGCAGAGCAGTGATTATACCTAGGAGGGACCTGAATTTACCTCTCCATCCCATCTTCTATACTCTCCTCAGTGCAGCATCCTCTTAATTCTGCCCTCGTTAGCACCGAGTTAATGATCCCAATAGCCCAGATAAAACCAGGATTCGGCTGCCGATACAGTCAGCAAAAAAAAAGGTTTTTTTATTTGGTTGATACTGTGAGTTTTTCTCATCCTGCTCCCAGGAAAGTTTGCTCTCGTGAGGTTAGCTTAGCATGGGGATGGATTGTCTGCAGATGGGGTGGACTCTCTGCTTCTGGGAGGTTTTAATATCAGGTTAGAAAATTATGTGTCAGGAATGGCAGAAAAAAATACTTGATGCTGCCTTGGGACAAGGGGGTGGGTTAGAGCCCAGTAATTCCCACCCTTCCTGGGAAAAACACCAAGTTACTTCCAAATACAGCTAAGGACCAACAAGGCTTCTGGGGCTGGACCAAGTGGCATCCAAAGGTCTCGTTCCAACCTACCTGGTTCCATGAGCCTAGCTCACCTGTAAATTTGGATTAAAAACCCAAAGGCTCTTTGTGTACTTTTGCAATCCCTTGCAGCTAAGGGAAAAAAAAAACAAAACAAAACAAAAAAACAGGTTACATCTGAAATGCCCACAAAATTCACTCTTAATTCCATTCTCTTGCCTTTTTCCCTCATTGGAATGGTGTTGAAAATATCTATATAATAAGAGATGGCTTGCATCATAGTAGCTGCCCAGGGGCTGAGGGTTAAACCTCACTGATCCAGGCATGCTGTATTGGATTCAAGGATTTCTCTTTAAAATTAGCAAGACCAAAACCAGCAAAGCAGAAAGGACAATACGATCTCTGGAGAGGAAAAAAGGGACAGTCTTTGGTTTTGATCCACTGAAGTCAGGTGGTGCAAGTAGAGCTCTAAGCTGGTGGCCAAATCCATTGAGGTGCGAGGAGGATTATGGATGCGTTTAACTTCTCCCTCAGCACATCACTGAGAAAACACAGGATATAGTTCAGATTTCCAGACTCCCATTCTTCTAGAAGAAAATGTAATGGTGTAAAGTCGGAGTTTAACCAAAAAGATTTTCTTCCGTTTCAAAGAAGGGGACACTGGAGGTTCACTCTGCTAAAAAAGGAGCTTGGATCCATCTCTCCATCATCACTCCCTGCCTGGCTGAGCAGCACAGTCCAGACCAGAAGCCATCCATGGACCAGGGGTCTTCAGGGTTTCCTGGTCCCTAGGATGAGGAATAGGCTCCAGCAAAGCTTTAACTTTAGACATTGGTCCTCACTGGCATCTCCTACCAGCCTGGGGATCCAAACCTTAATTTCAAAGCCTTTATTACCCAACAATTAAAAGAAAGTGAAGCCTGAGAGCACCACCTATAAAAAGATCAGCCCTATGCTCCTCATGTATTAAATATGAAGGCTCAGAGCCTTCCTGTGATGCCACATCAGGCAGGAGAGCAGGTCTCTGGGCTGGGATTACCCAGCAGTGGTCCTGATGCTGCAGCCTTCCCCCAAAGATCAGCCTGTTGAGCAGCTCCCCACGGGGTCGGCAGTGCCCACGACATCCCTGCACACACAAACACCCACACACGCTTTCCCAGCATTTTTTTCCAGCAGATTTACCAAGTGACGGTGCCAACAGCAGCTTTGGAGGAAGAAGTGCCAAGAGATGAATTAACCAGAGGCGTGTTCAAGGGGACATGATGGGCACTGACTCAATCCCAGGGCAACTCGCTTTGTTAAAATGCCCATGGAAGAAAAAGTCTCCTTTTTTTTTTTTTTCATGCTCTGAAAGATTTATGATATTTTTTTGTCAGGCTCTCCCTCCTCTCACTGATAAAACCCATCCTGGCATGACTTCAGCCCAGGATCAGCTTTTAAAGCATGACAGAGAAGACCTTTGTGATTTAAAACAAACATCCAGTCCTTGGCCATAGCCCAGTCCAAATTGAGGGAGGTATTTAAAGGTTTCAGGGCAAGGGAAGGGGGTGCACATGTGAAACCCACCAGTGGGTGACGTGAAGGATCAGGGCTTACAGGGCTCTATTTAGCCAAGCCAACGTTTGCCCTCTCATCTCAGTCCTGGGCAGACAAAGCACAGGACATCAGGAGAAGGTGGTTTGTCACCCCATCCAAGAGATTCTTGCGACAGGGCGGTTGTGTTGCCAGCTCGTGTAATTCTACCATGCATCTCATTTTATGTTGGTAGAAATATATGTAGGAATACATATACATAACATATATGTTGTTTTTCTTAAATCCCCAGGCCCTGGAGGCACCGTTTTTTGGTTTTTTTTTTCAAAGCCTCAATTTTCAAAAGGTTTGAGGGATGAGCTGAGTTTACTCTAGCAGTGGAAAAACCAGAAGGCAAATTCAAAAGCACATTAGAAAGAGCACTAAAAATATGATCAAGAACTTTGAGCCAGTTTTGTGATCTAGGGGTTGCTGTCTGTGATTTCTGGGCATTTGGGGCTGGAGATAATGGAACTGGGAGCGGAGGGTGGCATGGTTTTATTTCAGGATCAATATCAGGGTGGAGCAAATGGTGTAGTTATCTGCTAGCACATGCAAGTCTTAAAAGGTCTGACTGTGCCTTGCTTTGCACTAATGCAGCTCTGTGGTACTGCCTGTGAGTACCCTGTGAGCATCAGGGTACCCAAAATGTGCTCATTTTCCAGCCTTCCCCTGGCTTTTGCTGTGCATCATGTCCATCCTGGTCTCACCCCATCATGCACAGCATGTTTTATGGGTAATTGCAAGGGTGTCCATATCTGCGCTCCATCCCTCACTCATGCCTCAAGGTGAAAAAGGGACCAACATCCTCTTGTAGCAGCTCTCATTAGGAAATAAGACACATAATGGTGATCTCAATTGGGGGGAGACTTCAAGGATGTACCCAGACCAACAGAGATACCCAGAAGCAGTGATCGCATGAGGAGCTGAGGTTCCCAGGGAGACCCAGCCCAGCCCCACAGACATGAAACCACAATTGTCATCTATGATGAACAACAGAGAGGGGGAACATACAGGAAACAGCAATTAAACCATTAAAGTCTTGGGTTGCTTCCCAGTGACCGGCAGCCCTCAGCCATATAAATATCTCACATGGCATGAAAGGAGCTTTTCTCTACCTGTTAAATGCCCACGATGACCTTCAAAAGGGATGAGCAGGTAGGGGTTGTCACTAGACACACTGAGCTGGCATCTTCTCCATCTGAGGAGTGACACATCCAGAGGGACTTTGGTTCCCTTTGGATGAGGAGCTTCTGCTCCCCTCTGGGACATTTGACAAGTCCCAGTGCAAGTTGAAATTATCCTATGGCCTAATTACCCCTGAGATCTGGTGCCTATAAATACCTGGCCATAGAGTAGGGAAATAATCCACCTGTCAGTGCAGCCAGCATCGGGTGGTACCAGCACCCCTGGTGATGGGGAGCGCGAAGGAAGGCAGCAGGGTTCCCCTGAGAGCAGGAGAAGGTGGCAAATGTGTTGTTATATTTTAGTGCACAGACAGAGATTTTTCAGAGTTAACCTAAATTTTTTACATTCGTGTTTTGTATCGCACCCCAACACACGCTGCCCTCCACCTCAGCTCACCCCAGCCTGGAGCAGATGTTGTAACACCTGCCAAAATGTACACCAGCATATATAATGTGTATATATATATCATAGAACACACACGCATGCACTACCAGATAAGGAAATCTTAGTAGAGCCATAAAGGAATGGTGGCTCCCATTTCTTTGTTATCCTGCATCACTCACAGCAGTCCAGAGGTTCTCCTGAAGTCTCAGATGGAAACATCTCCCAAGGTTCTGCAAGGACAAGGTCGTGCCGTGCGTGGAACCTTGAAGACCCAGCTCCTGGATTTAAGTGATAATCTCTTCTTATCTACTTCACTTTTTTTTTTTTTTTTTTGAGTTTCCAGCCACCACCACAGCAGGAACAAACCAGGAGATGCAGTAGAGGTTCCACAAGCAGCAGCAGAAGGGAAATCAAAAGAAAACCCCTTTCCTATTCTAACCCCTGTTTTATTCTAACATTTTATTCATACAGGTACTGAAAAGCAGTTCCCATGCAGGGAGAGGGGCAGCAAGGGCACAGGACTGTTCCCAGTGGACAATTTGGAAGCAGCTACCCTGTCAGAAGGGGAAAGAGTTTAACAACCTCCTCCTGGCACTGGTTAGTTTATTGGTTAATACCTAACTAGTACAGATGTAGTTTTAGGGGAACTGGCAGGTGGCCTTTGCCCTACCCGCTCTGCAGAGTTATCCAGAGCGCAGGAGTTTGGCTCATTTGAAACCTCATTTTTAACTTGTTGCTAAATTTCTCATAACAATTCTTCTCATAAGAAGCAACAGGGAGGTAATTTTTTTCTTTTTTTTTTTTTTTTTTAAATCTATGTGTTCCCTGCAGCAACAGACACTCGAGCCCAGCTTTGCGCCGGTGCCTGAGAATCAGGAATAACTGGGAAATTGCCCAGTTTAGTTTAATAGTCAAGCAGAGTGAAGAGCAAAATAACTTGACAACTGCTGAAAAATTTGGTGACTAGTTACAAACGGTTGTCCTTTAATTAGCCAGAGAAATGGCCCTGAGACAGAGATTGGAACTGAAATAATCCAGGGCAGACCCATGATCATAAAAGACAACTGCAATTAAAGTTTTCAGTGGTCAGAAATCATTCTTGGCATTTATCAGCACGGCCACATGTTCTGCTTGTTGGGAGAGCAGTTTTGTGGATAGATACCAAGACTGATTGCTCCACTCAATCTGGACGGGTTTTGTTAAAGCCACCAACAGAAGGTTTAACGGTGTTTACATTTAAATAGACATCCTCTGTTTTTGAAGCCATTTTTCCTTTGAGGGGTCTGGATCTATGACACTCTGAGATGAGCGATGCCACATGTACCTCTTGGGGACCGTTCAGGCACCAGCAGACCCACTCAGATATATATTCATATGAGGAGGCATCAGATGTGCTCTTCTGGTTGTATCTGAGCCAGAAGGAGATATCATCTTAGAATCATAGAATTGTTTAGATGGGAAAAGACATGTCAGATCATTGAGTCCAACTGTTCATCCTGCACTGCCAGGTCATCACTAAACCATGTCCCTCAGCACCACAGCTCCATGGCTTTTCAATCCCTGCAGGGATCATGGGGACTCCACCACTGCCCTGGGCAGACTGGGACAGCCCTGGACAACCCTCCAGGGGGTGGAAGAAATTGTTCCTCAGCTCCAACCTCAACCTCCCCTGGGGCAACTTGAGGCCAGTTCCTCTTGTCCTGGTGCTTGTTCCTTGGGAGCAGAGCCCGACCCGCCCTGGCTCCAACCTCCTGTCAGGGAGATGTCAGAGTGAGACAGTCTCCCCTCAGCCTCCTTTGCTCTAGGCTCAAAAACCCCAGGTCCCTCAGCTGCTCCTCAGAAGACCTGTGCTCTAAACTTGCACCCCTGCATTAGCCTTGTCTTCCCAACACCTATGCAGCATCTCCCAGCTGGCCAGAAAAATGCCACTATACACTGTTGGTAGAAGATTTGGTAGTTTAACCCCAAGAATGACTGCACCTACACTTATGTTGGCTGAGCTCCATGGTGATGGAGAAGTAAAGATGTCGATGGGGGGTCCTGCATGCTGGATGGCAGCACTTCTCCCCTCCCAGCCTCTATGGAGGCTTTCACTGCAATCCCTCCTGCTGCAAGGACTGATGCTGCAGCAAACAGCATGTCTGCAGGATGATGAAACACAGAGGAACTGTAATGAGATTTGAAATCAAGCCAGCTCGTACCCTGGCATGTCTGGTCTGTATGAATCCAAAATGTTAGCGGTGCAAAACCCACGTGAAGGAGGAGCGCCCTTGACCAGACACGCAGCGAGTCCCAGATGGGAAGAGTGATGCAGCTCTTCCCATTCACACCCTTCTCTGTCCGTTTAGAAAGACAAATCCTGCACTGCAAATAGCCCATTTAAATCAAGGAACAGCAGGAATCACATCAACGTGGTCAAACCCCGTGCAACGCAGCCAGGGCACAGCAAAAGCAGAGCATGTGCTATGGGTCTGTTTTCCCAGCCCACAGGAACCACAGACCTCTGACGGATGATCTGATTTTGGCACTGCTGTCCATTCCTGAGCAGAGATGAGCTGAAACATGCAGAGCATTTCTCAACATTTTGGTGCAGCAGCCACTACAGGGAGGGTTCAGTGCTGTACAGCCACCAGTCCATATGGGAGTGGGACTGGAAAATTCCCTGCAGCCTTTGGGAAGAAGGAGCAACTTGAAGCAACACGTGAAGGAAGGCAGGAGGCTTGTGAAGAAGGACCAATATTCAAGCAATGCACAAAGGAAACCAGACCAAAACACCTGCATGGTTTATCATCACAGAATCATAGAATGTTTGGAGTTAGAAGGGTCCTCAAAAGATCATCTAGTGCAAGCACCCTGCCAGAACAGGAACAGCTAGATCAGGTCACATAGGAAGGGTTCCAGGTCACATAGGAAGGGTTCCAGATGAGTTTTGAATGTCTCCAGAGAAGGAGACTCCACAACCTCCCTGGGCAGCCTGGGACAGGCTCTGACACCCTCACCATGAAAAAGTTTCTCCTTGTGTTTACATGGAACCTTCTGTGTCCCAGCTTGCACCCCTTGCCCCATCTCCTATCATTGGACATCCCTGAGCAGAGCCTGGCTCCATCCTCCTGACACTCATCCTTTCCATACTGATAAACACTGATGAGGTCCCCCCTCAGTCTCCTCTTCTCCAGGCTAAAGAGCCCCAGCTCCCTCAGCCTGTCCTCAGCAGGGAGATGTTCCCCTCCCTTCACCATCTCTGGGGCTCTGCACTGGACTCTGTCCAGCAGTTCCCTGTCCTTCTTCAGCTGAGGGGCCCAGCACTGGACACACCATTCCAGACGTGGCCTCAGCAGGGCACAGGAGGGGGAGAACCTCTCTGCACCTCCTAACCACACTCCTTCTGATAGACCCCGTGATGCCGTTGGCCTTGCTGGCCACAAGAGCACATTGCTGGCTCATGGTCACCCTGCTGTCCATCAGGGACCCCAGGTCCCCTTCCCCTACACTGCTCTCCAACAGGTCAGTCCCCAACCTCTACTGGTACCTGGGGTTGTTCGTGCCCAGATCCAAGACTCTACACTTGCCCTTGTTCTATTTCATTACATTTCTCCCTGCCCAGCTCTCCAGCCTGTCCAGGTCTCGCTGGATGGCAGCACAGCCTTCTGGTGGGTCAGCCACTTCTCCCAGTTTGGTATCATCAGCAAACCTCCTTACAATGCACTCTGTCCCCTCATCCAGGTCACTGATGAATATATTCCATAGTGCTGGTCCCAGTACGGACCCTTGAAGGACTCCACTAGGCACAGTCCTTCAACTAGACTCTGTCCCATTGACCACAACTCTCTGACATCACGCTGTCACCAAGCAATCTATCCATTCGTTCAGTAGTCGCAGATGCCTTTGCAGAAAGCAACTCCCTTCCAACAACACCGAGAGGCTGCACCACTGGGAGGAGGATGTGGGAGAAAAAAACCCCCACAAAACTAAAGGAGGGAGATTTAGACTCAAGAGAAGGAAGAAATTGTTTACACTGAGGGTGCTAAGACCCTGTCCCACGTTGCCCAGAGAGGTGGTTGATGCCCCATCCCTGGAAAAGTTCCAGGTCAGGTTGGCCAGGGCTCTGAGCAACCTGCTCTAGTTGCAGATGTCCCCGCTCAGTGGATGGGGGTTGGACTGGATGACCTTGAAAGGTCCCTTCCCACCCAAACCATTCTATGTTGCTACGATCATGCAACACCTGGGTGCCAACAAAGAGCTGGACCTACAGATGCCTCATATTGCTCATGCTGATGAAAATCCCCACCATCCTCTAATGAACCCCTGTGAGCCAAAGCAGAGGTGCTTCATGTAAAGACCAGTTCTGTTCATCTTCTACCTATTTGTGTGCCCGTGAGTTTCTCCAAATTCATGGACAGCTCTGGGGTGGCTCTTGGCTGGGGTGAGGGCCAGGGTGGTGCTTTCCCAAGTGCAATAGCTGCTGCAGGACAGAATGGTACCCAAGCATCCATGCCACCATATCCTCATGGTGGTGATGCTGCTGGTTGCTAGATGGATTGAGGTTGCTTAGCAACTTCTTAGCACTTGAGAGGAAACAGGGCTGGCATAGAGGCAGCATTATCTACCCAAGGGGTCAAGGAAAATGGGAGTGCTGCTGACACTGTGTTTGTAGGGCCATATGCTTGGTCTACAGTGACACGTGACACTGATGGGGCAAGAAAATCAGTCTTGAAGGATGTCCTGCTGCCCAACAGCCCGAGAAGAAACATGCTACTTTGCTTCAGCATCCACATCTGGTGATGCTTTGGTGTGGTTGCTCAGCCACACACCTTGACTGTTCCATGGGACAATAGCCCAAGACCTACTAGTCCCCAGCACACTAGCTCTAGGACACACAGGCCATGATGGTGCAATTCAAGGTCAGACAAGAAATTAGGTTCTGGGACAGCCCCAGGAGCAGCGTAAGAGGGAAGTACAGCTCCAGCTGAAGAGTCCTGGCTGGGAATACTGTTAGAAACTCCAGCTCTACAGCAGCACCTGGATAAACAAAAATATCTGGAGAGGGAATCTTCTAAATCACTTAGAGCCTCTCTTAAAAACAATCTGTAAAACTTTGTTGGGTGAGTTTACAGTTTGACAGCACAAATCTGAGTTTCCTGAAGTTAGTCCTATAGAGCTTTGCTGCTGTAACCTCCTGTTGCAAGTGCTCTTGGCAGGAGAAAACTTCCAATACAGCTTGAACAGTTAAAAACACAACTGTCTCCATATCCAAAAAATGCTCAGCCATGAATGTTGTCTGCTCCCCCAGGTCCTCCACAGACTGGTTTTTTTCTGGTTCTGTTTGAGTACTGAAAATCCACCTCTTCTTTCCTCTCATGCAGAGAGCGTCTCTCACTTTCCCTACCCACTGAAGTCTGCACGTGGAAATCACATCTCCAGACTGGGAAGCAGGATCACATACGTGCACTCTGTTCTTCTATTCTTCCCTAGACACCACTTATCACCATGCTTGGAGACAGGATCCTGGGCTAGATGGACCTCCATCCTCCTCCAAGACAGCCACTTTTCAGATGTAGAGATCTAACCCTGCCTAGTAGAATCCTAGAACCATTTTGGTTGGAAGAGACCTTTAAGTTCATCAAGTCCAACCATTAACAGGTCACCACTAAACCATGTCCCTCAGCACCACATCTCCACAGCTTTGAAACCCCTGCAGGGATGGGGACTCCACCACTGCCCTGGGCAGCCTGGGCCAGGGCTTGGTAACCTTTTAAGGGGAAGAAATTATTCCTAATATTTAAAGAAAACTTCCCCTGT
>JANHGN010017290.1:28252-86261 GCA_024605025.1 Megaceryle maxima
AGGTCAAGTGCGTGTAAGAATAGAATAAAATTAAAAAATCATAAAAATAAATTATTTATTTAAAAATAAATAAAATAAAAATCATAGATACATCTGATGAGTTCAACTATTTTAATTATCTTAGTTATCAGTATGCTTTTTATTATTGTAAGGGAAGAAAAATAGAACCACCTGCAGTCTTTTGCAGTGCTCTCTCAGATAAATCATCTTCAAAAAGAAGCTTGTACTGAATGTTAGATTGTGGTAGACACCCCTGCTAGTGTTGACCTGCATGACAACGTCCCTCTGAAGTTCATTAGCTAATAGCATGAAAGCAGACCAAGGCACAGGCTGGTTATAAAGCTGGCAGAGAACTGAACTGGTGCTTTGATCCTTTTGCCATCTGGCAGTGGGGAATGTACCTTTCTCATCCCTTGAGGAATGCTGTGTTGCATCTCCTCTTATTTAAAAACACTGTTAATTGAATGGAGTGTTTAAAAAAAAAAAAAAAAATCAAGAAAAAAAAAAATCACTGCCACACCTGAAAGCATTATATGCAGGAAGATATTTGTAAGGACAGAGAGAACTTGCCATAAGCACAAGTAACCTGAGAGAAAAGGCTGTGTCGGAGAATGAATTAAATCTTTTTTGTTGGTAAATATTGGCTTAATCAAGTACAGTGCATGATGCAACATTTCCTAGGCTTTTTAATACTTTCCTCAACATGAGAAGGAGCTATTGTATTCTATATGTTTTCTAACGGACTTTATTAACTTAATAAATCAGCAAGATGAAACAGCCACTTATGTTCTATTTAATTTAAAACAATAAAGCTAAATAATAAAATTGTGGCTTCATAATGTAGTCTCACGTTAGATATGAAAGTCTTCTATTCTGTATTAGAATTTCTTTGAGTAGCATTGTAGTTTTGTTTACATCCATATGTTTATGTCTTTGACACCACATAAGGGTCAATAAGTTTGATGGTGTGTGATATATAACTCACGTGAAAAAATTTTGCTGATGCAACTATTAAGGTTATGATTTTAAATACACACAAGTATAGAAACTGAAATTTGTTTTAAAAAACCACACCCCTACCCCCCACAACCTCTTCTAATTATATATCCTGCATGCTTTATACGTGGAGGTGAATATAACTTTGATGAGAACATCAAGTTTTTAATTAAAAAAAAAAACAAACAAAAAAAAACAAACAAAAAAACCAAACAAATCAGCTGAAAACCCTACCTGTTCTGGGTACTACAGCATAGACTTTTCCAGGCAATTTCTATGTTAGGTTAATGTTGCCTGTGTTGGAGAAACATGAATTTATGAATATAAGTTAATAAATTTAATGCACTACTGAGTAGCCTATTGAGTCTGTCACCATAAAGTATTGTTGAAAACAGAGTTTAAAAAATGGGGTGTCAGTAGGAGTGATAAATAGGTAGATTTTGAAGCTGAGCATTTAAAAAATCTATCTTCTAACTAACCAGGGTTTCTCAGTGAGCAGGTTACTTCATAGTTGTCCATGAGAGAGTTTCTTGCACCTATCTAATAATTCTTGTTTTTTGAATTCATGTTGAGCTCTGGATGCCTCTTGCCATGTCAAGGAACGCTCAGCCTTTCAGGGGCAACCCTGAGCTGAGACTCTTGGATTGTAAATAAGGGGGAACTTCTCAAATATTTAATTTTAAAGCATGAGTATGTTTGTTACTCTCAACACTGTGACAGATTTAGAATAGCAATTTTTTGAACTGGCATAAGCTTTTTAGATTGCCATCAGTAACAGTGTCAGTTTGAACTGTGAGTTCAGTGGCTTATGGCTGTTTGTGAAGCAACTGTTGTGTTATTTTAAACATTTCTATGTTACTTTAGTTGCTTATTTTTGCAGTTGACATAAATGTCTTGAGAATAGGCATACTTTGCTTTTTCTAGATAATTTTTTAAAATAAACTTTTCTACTGAACTTCAGTAGAGGAAACAGGTTACCTTTCCATTTCCTGAACTCATCTACAATAGATGTAAACACAGTTCTTTGATTCCATCGTACCATTTCTTGAGCTTAAAGCCACTATTTATTATCAATAATCTTAATGGTCTGCACCAAGGCTCAAATGATTTGGGAACAATTTTTAGCCAGGATCTGTTGAAAATTTTTTTTTTTTTTTTAGGGTACAGTTCCAGCTTTTAGATTTGTGCTCATATTTTACTTAATCCACCTGCTTTTTCTGCTTCTGCATGTAGAGAAGGCTGAAGTAGATACAGATATTCCCAAGTTCAAAATTCCTTGTAAGAATGTGAAAACACAGGTGTGTTGTAGCTTTATTTGTTCTTCCCAGTAAATATATTTTTGATCATTCTTTAATACTGCTTTTGATGCAATCGTTTTTCATAAAGGCTGAACGAGCTGAGACTCCCTGTATACACTCCCAGTGTGCTATAAAACCTACATATGAGCCTTCTGCAGAGTTTATGGAAATGTGACGTTGGGTACGAGATACTATTGCTCTGAAATAGCTGTTGACATTCTTGCATTATTTTATCTTACACAAAAGCATGCACGGCTCGGAGTAGAGGTCTGCTATCGAAAGCTATGGAAAGGATTTTTTACCAGTACGTGGCTCATCAAAATATAAAATACAGAATACTGAAAAGGTCACCATTGCAAACAGCTGTATTATATTTCACTGAATATATTAAGCACTTCATTTCTAATGTCTCATTCTAAAGACAAAGATTTTAATGAAAGTAGAAAATGGCAGGAGGCTTCTTATTATTATCTGGTTGCATGTTGCAGGGCAAATAGGTGGTTTCGAAGCCAGGTTGCCATTATTCATTGAGATCTTTTAGGCCCCATGAAGCCTTACTGGAGCTGGCCACAACTTTGCTAAAATAGCCAGAGATTTGATTAATTTATTATTATTTTGTTCAGTAAAATAATTAAGACTTACTGTTTACTGTAGCTCCCTCTTTCTTCTGATTTGTAATTTTAAAAATAAAAGATGATCTCAGGAACCACATCCCATCAACCTAAACAGGAGGTTTGCTGTTCTTCATAGAATTTATCTGAACTTCAGTGAGGTGATCTTCAGAGGTGCCTTCCAACCCCTAACATTCTGTGATTAGTGGTCTATAATGGAAGAGGCGATGGAAAACTAATGCTTTTTACAGCTTCAGAGCTCTGATTTTTGTCATATGTGTGCACTGGCCATGTTTGCAGTGATGTGCAACGTGCTTCCTGAATTTTATGAGTACAGTAAGGAATAATACAGGCTCGGTGATTGAAATTAAATGCCTTGAAGGGTGTCTTTTTTTTTTTTTTATTTGTGCTGTGATTTCACTTAATACAAATGATGTAAATTAAAGTCTCTTCTTGGGAGCTTACCAGGGCAAAACCATGTACCATAGCCTGCCTCAAGGCAACAGAACAGTGAGGAGACTGGTCCCTTCTGCTACTCTTTCCTGAGAGCCCCCCAGCTCGTATCTCCTGGGCCCAGACATCTCTGCATTAAATGAACATTAGATGTGTCAGATACCACAGGAGAAGTGAATATCTGTAGCAGCAGCGTAAGGTAGGTCACCATGTGGAGTGAGAATGGAGCTCCTTAATCTGGTCACATGATTGGATCCTGTGCTGGGAAGAGCTGTTCTTCAGATGGATGTGCAGAGCTCCCATATGGAAGGAGGCTCTGGATGTAGTAGTCCCTGCCTTGCCCTCAGTTTCTTCCTATGCCCAAAAGTTCATGTTAGAATTGCTTATAGGCAGGAATTACATTGGTAAAGACATTTGATGTAAAATACAACACCAGCATATTGCACATGTAGTTTAGTAATTTGGCTTTTTTTTTTTTCCTGATAATTGGTAGAGATTTGACAATATATCACATTTAAATAATTAAAAAAAGAAAAATCATAAGAAGAGTAAATGCGTTTTGCTTTACCGCTATATTTGTGAATAGAAAGGAATCTGTTGAGGATAAATGTTAAGTCTCTTCTAGTCCATTTGAAAATACAAACCTACAGTTTCTTCATAAGATTCAGCTGATGTGGAAGTGGTGTATAACATTTGTCAGTGTCTGTCAGATGTTTAATTGGATAATTTGTGGGTGAGCAGGGATTTTTTTTTCGAATAGTGATTTGACATTTTCTACTGTATGTGCCTCTGTGAACCCCCCTTCTTTAATTATGTAGGAGACTTGATTTTTGTTTTGAGTAGTTCTGATTAAGAGTTTGGTCTGTAGTGGCTATAGATTATTCATGAATCAGCCTTTCGCTTTTGATAGAGAGAAAATTGTGCCACCATCTCAAATCTTATAGCAAATATTTCAAATTTCCAGTCCTACTGGGACAAATAAAAGAAGCAAATATTTATTCTTCTTCTAAGTCAGAAAGCAGTTGTGCTGCTGTGGAAGACAAGGTAATGACATGTGCTCTGTGCTGTTTGTCATGTCTCAAGCTCCAGGGATCCAGGTTCTGCTCACTGGGCAAAACCATTCAGCAATGGATATGCCTGTAATTGTAAAGAGTGAGGGATCATTTCCCAGAAAGCTGAGTGCTTCAGCAAAGTCAGTGTAGGTAGGTGTGCGGGAATTACAAGCAGATAACAGCATATATCTTAGCCTTGAGACCAGGGGCTTTCAGGATTTGGGGACTGAGGATTCCTGTCCTGAGTTACCTTCAGGAGAAGCTGCTTTCCACTGCCTGCAGAGCGAGCCCGAGGGTATTAATGTCACCAGGCTAAAGTTAGCTTTTATGGAAGCCCTGCAAAATGTCCCAACTGGTTTCGTATACTTGAAATCCACAGCCCTTAAAAAAACCCCAAAACAAAAACCAAACCAACCAAAAAAAAAACAACCCCAAAGAATCTGTGGTGCAGCTCATTACGTGTACAGAAAGTTCCCTTTTTTTTTTTTTTTTGGCTGGATATAGGTCTTTTGGGGACTGTAATAGTGTAAGGGCAGTGTTCTTTGGTTTTCTTTTTCTGTTGTAAGCTCTGGAGTAGTTATTTCTGTACATTGTTACACAGCTAGTTTATTTACCTGACATTTGAAGCAGAGAGGGAGCAGGTGTGCTAACACAGGTAGGATTATATGTTAAATATTGCAGACTGGCTAGGGTCCTGAAATATGCCTCTCTGTGTGATTTGATGAGCCAAAACAGTCCAACCAAGCTTGATGAGCTTTTCTGTACAGAAGAGCTAGTTACTGTGCAGCTAGTTAAGGACTAAGAGAACAATCTATGTACCACGGCATGGACAGGGGCTTTTATTAATTGCTCAAAATGTATTTTGTCACAGCTTTCCTGCACAATTGCAAATTTTTCTGATATTCTGGGTTTTGAGATTTGCTCCTGCTGTTGGAATTAAGAGACTGCCTGCTTTCAGGTTTTCTACTTGAAATTATGCTTCCTTCCCCACCCCTTTCTGGTTGCCCTCAATCTCCACTAGAAGACCAGTCTTGAAAATATGTCCCAATCCCAATTGTAAATAAAAAGTTGGAGACCTGAGGGGAAGAAAACACTACAATTTAAAAATCCCCCCAAAACCAGAAACAATCAAAATCCAGAAGCCTCCAGGTTTCTGTAGATGGTACTGTGACAATTCTGTGATTTGGGAAATTTTTATATACTTAACTAAATGTGGCTGAAAATAGTAATCTGAGAAAATGCTTATTTTGCTTTGTTTTTAAGATACCCACTTAAGTGATTTTTTTTGTTGTTGTTGTTATTCTTCAAGTGAATGGCCTTTTGATGAATTATTGCTTATTTTCTATCTAACCCAAGGTTTGCTGTGTTGTTCTGCTTTACCATCCCCTGTGTCTGACCAGTTCCCTTGACATTTCTATAATGAACCTGTTTTCTTTGAGTACTTATCCAGGGAATACACATGCTAAATTGATACAGTGAAAAATGAGTGTTTGTTTTTCCTGCTCAGCTGTTAAGATTTTTATATTTACAGGTATGGGACTATACTTCGTGTGCTTTCTCATGCATCTGTATAAATATGTAGGCTGGCCTAATTGTCAAGTGTATCCTTCCATTTTATTTGCTTTTCTACTCTGTTCTAGACAGGTGGAGTCTGATATGATTTTTTTTTTTTTTAATTAGTGACAGTTTAACATCCAAACTCATATTTTCTCATTATCAGTCTTATCCAGGTTACTTATTTTATTGTGTTCATTACTGGGTACTAAAATTTAGCAATTCACGTTGCTAAAGGAGACAGGAGAAGAAAAGATAAAGTTATATTGAAATTATTAACCTATTAATTTATAAATGAATGCTTGTATGAATTTGGACTAAACATATGTATAGGAAATGGGAAAAAAATTAGCACCATAGAGTATTATTGATGCTTTTGGTAGGAGAATTTCAAAGTTTCCTGAAAGTTTTAGGTGACATTTTGCAAAAACTCTTTTAATTTAATAACAAGCAACCCATCACCTCACAAATTTATATGCATTACATTAAATAGATATGCTTCTTAAATAGAATTAAATATTCTTTTTCATTATGTCAACAACAAATTCTATAACTCCCTTTAATTTTAATAGATGATGTTCATCTAGTAAGTGAAGATCTGCACTGTGGCATATTAGAATAGATGCACTGTTGATCCTTCTTGCTGCTTTATGTGGGTTGTTAGTTGCCTCTGCTCAGAGATTTTGATGTTCACTTAATATATTAATTTGTAGATTTGAGATCTAAGATTGTTCATCTTTTGCTATACTGCAGGCTGTTGTTTACTTGTTTTGGTGCTGAACAGTAACCATGCAAGTATAATGAATGCACTGATTAATCATTTCAGTGTAAATTATTTATATTCCAAATTAACTGTCTTGAAAAAGACCTGAGAACCATTTTTTTTTTTTTTTTTTTTTTTTTTTAAATTCCTCTTGCCAGAGCCTGAGCTGTGGCAGCCCTGTCTAACCTAAAATCCATCAAGCACCTACTTTCTCCAGCCCAGTTCCTAACAGAGAAGTCAATCATCCCTAATAAACATAGCAATAGCATCTAGATACGAAATTTAGAAGTTATGAAAATTTAGTCCAGTTATAATGGCTCTGAAGGAAAAGACCATAGGATAACACAAGAGGATAGAAAGTTTTCAGCCTTTCTTTTTTTTCTTTCCAATTTGGAAGAAGCACATACATAAAGCCTGTCACTTCGGGGTGTTAGCAACTTCCAAAGGTCTGAAGGCTCAATAAAAATGTTCCCCTGCAGATTGCAGAGTATGTGGGCATTCAGCATTACAGTCCAGAGCCAATTAGGTAACACTTTCACCTGCAGATAGTCTCTCCAAGTGATCTCTGAAGCCTTTTCATATTCTCCTGGAACACTCTGCTACTACAACTGATAGTAATGAGCACTTACATAGTTCTTTTTATCAGTAGACCTGTAAGTGCTTTGCAGGGGAAATCAGTAACAGGATGTGCACTTTAGCTGGGGAAATTGAGGCACAGAAAAGTGTCTATTAAAAGAGGTGGGAATAAGAACCACACTTCTTGATTCCCTGCCTTGGGCTTTTTTTTTTAAGTTTGCCAGGTAAACAGATTCTAAACCAGTACTAGATCCATAAAGTCTTCTCAAGTCTCTTGTCATCCCTCAGTGGAAGGAATATCAGAATTGGGACATTGTATCATCTCAAGCCTATTTGTCTCAGAACGTTAAGTCTTGGTGCATAACAAAGGCAGATGAGATGGTGGATTCCTTAGAAAACACAGTTCACCCAGCAAAATGTTTGTCTACAATAGCAAGGAGCAGGTTTTATTTCTGCCAAAATCTCTGCAACCACATGGACAAAATTTATCTGTAGCTTGGCAGCCAATATGCATTATCCTCGGGTTCCCTGCTAAACTATTAAAATTATTCAGGTGGCAAACTTTCATTATGCCAGTTCTAATAAACAAGAATTTCAGGCTCCTAGCACTGGAAACATCAGTAAATAGAGCAGTACAATAAAGTGTCTGAGGAAACTCTCCAAAAGCTAGTCAAATCAAATTAAACTGCACATACACCAAACTATTTATTTTTGTATTGAATCTTTCATACAAAAGTATCACAGCTTATTATGTGCATTATAATAAAGTGCAAATGCCACCACCTTAGGGGTGGGAGTTTGAAGTGTTCCCCTTTGGGCAGATCCATTAGTGTTGATGGTGTTGTGGGAATCAGCAATCTATAGGTAAATTATAAGGAAGTTTGTCTTGGGGAACTTGCTTTTCTTATTAGATAAAGAAGACTAGCTGAGGCCATTTTGCCTAGGAATAGGCTGTGACTTGACATGAGCTCTGGGAAGACTCAGGAAAATGCAAGAAAAATTAACCTGGCAACAAGAAGAAATTCATCCAGAGCATTAATTAAGAATAATAGCATTAAGGTATAGTGATCACAAGTTTCTCAGGTTAAATAGACCTGGAATGAGGATAGAAGAGCTGAAACTGTGGCAGCTGGGAGCTGTTCGGATCAAAGAATTTGCAGTACAAGTTACACGCAGCATTTTAAGATTAGTGAGCCAATCAACTACTAGAACTCTTATTAGTTTAGCACCAGTGAATGGAAGGGAATGAATCATGAAGCATAAAGCTACTAAGAGACCTTGATTAGTGTTTATTTTAAATGCCTACAGAAGCCACACTGAGACATGAGACTGCATCTCCAAAGCAAAGGAAAGAATAGGTTGCAATTTCTTAAGGATCACTGGAAGCTAAGCAGGATTTTCGGTTGGTATTTGGACATCTAACTTTGTCAGGTGTTTCTGAAATTTCTTCAGAAAAACCTAATCAGGTTTGTGGGATCCCTGGATTTAACCAAAGAGCCCAAGAAAGTAAGTAGCTGGAGAAGATGCCTCAAAATAAAGGCTGCCTGTATGCATAGCCAAACTAGGCAGCTTCCTTTGGAGCCTACCTGCAAGAGGCTGAGCAGTTACTGTGCTGCCTGGTGCTCAGACAGGGGAGGTCAGTAAAGTGTTTTGGCATTTTTTTTTCTGTCTCTGAGCCTGGCAATCCTGTGTCCAAAGGTGGCAGACTGAGAAGCAGTTCATTTGTTTCTGGCATGCCTGTGAGGAAATTCATCTGTGTATGTGTGAGGAAGCCAATATCCACATGGTGGTTTCAGGCAGTCCTGGCACCATCACCAAACCCAGAACAAGAGATCTGCAACACAGGGCTGGAGAGATTTGTTCACTAAACTGGGATTAGGCTCAACAGCTGCAAAGTCTTTGTAGTTGGCACTTGGGGAATATCAGCTTGCTGCAGATGAGGGTTCTCACCTGGCAAATTAATTTCCACTTTTAAATTGATCCACCCTGGAAACTGCCTGACTCTGGCTGTTGCACAGATCCCAGCACTACAAGCGGGTGGATACTGCTGGTTATATAGAGTGCTCTGGAAATAATGCCGAAACTGCTTTATTGTTATTTAATGACTGATGCATTACTAGGATGCATTTTTTTCTGTTTCAGCACAGGCATGTTTATTTGACTATGCTCCTCCGTTAACATGAGTGTTGATGGAAGGTGGCAATTATATTGGTCATCTCTGCTGTCACCCCTTATTTTGAATCTGCCCAAGGTAAGTGCTCTTTCTGGAACTCTGTGCAGTCTGTTCTGGGAGCAGCAAATGTTTACCTAACAGTGCAGGACCTTCTCCAAAGCAAGCTGTGAATTTAATCAAATCACTCACAAAGAGCAAGACATAGATACTATTTTGTGCATGGAACTGGTAGTCAGAACTTTCAGAAATTTGGTCTAATAGGAATTTTCTCTCTAAGTTTGGGTAAGTCTCCCCATTCCCCTCCCCTTCCTAAATAACTCTAAAGGTACACTCTAGTGTTAGGATTAGCAGCTCAATGTAGTGCACCTCATCAGGCAAATAATCAAGATCTATCCCCTTTCTTCATCTTTTTCCTAACTAAGGTAAATAATTGAGCTCATAAATTAAACAGAGAGGGCCATGCCAGAACTCTTACCTAGTCCCATTATTGCCTGCTATTTTAAAGTCTAAGCATGAGGGAAATTTCCATGTTCATACCAGGGGTTGATATTCTGTCACATTCCCAAATCCTTCTTGCTTGTTATGCATAGAGGTGATGAGGGAACCTTTGGGTTTAATGTAAGGCTGCCCACATTGTTTTCCCATTGTATTCAAGATATGATTGTTTCAGAATTTAATTATCTTATGATCTTTCTTGAATTTATTACATGAAAATAGAAGATGGAAGACAAAAACAGAGGGATTATGATATGGATGATACCTATAGGGCTTCCTACAACTTTTTATGACTTATGTAACTCATGGAGGTGTTGGGGTGGGTTTTTTTGGTTTGGGGTTTTTGGGGGGTTTGTGTTGTTGAATTTCTGCCCCCCTAAATACAGTGTTAGTTGTAAATGAGATTCTGACAGATGGGATGAAGAATAAGCAGATCATAAAGTGACAAGTTAGGTGATAAGGATGTTTTAGTTTGGTTTTGTTTTGGACAAATTGAGTGGCTCATATTAAAAGATGACTGACTTGGTTTGCAAATTCTATGTGGCAGAAAAGATTGCACTTCATCTTGCACAATTTATTGATCCTATCAACACCACAAGATAACCATCAGCTTATATGGATGGCTTGGGAGGGACTTAGTGTGTTTGTGTGTGTGTGTAAACCCATAACTTTCCTGGTCATTTTACACCTGAGCCTCTTGTCAGAAAGTTTTGTAAACTTGCCTTGTGGGGCAGATAAGGGAAGAAGTACCCCATAAAACTTCGATGAGCCCTAGGGAACATTCTCCTTAGGGGTGATAAAATGGGACCCAGAGAATTGTGAGTGGCTTTAGGGAGAAGGAAAGTATTTGAGTTTCCCCCTTGAACTGAAATGGTAAGATTTTTAGCTGACACTGGAGAGCTTGTACCCAAAAGCACATCACTGTCAGTTGTGTATAAAGAGGGAGTGCTTGGGTTTTTTTTAACTATATACTTTTTTTTTTTTCTAGTGCTGCAATGAAAACAAAAAATAGTGGAGAAATAGGATGTATGTGGGATTCACTATTAAACTGTTCAGGCACTGCGATTTCAGACATTGATTTAATCAGACTGAATATGCTGGTCTGAAATGAAATAATAAATACATGGTTTCTAAGAAGGAGATGTAGGCAGATTGAAAGCTGAGTCATTTTCTGGAAAAACCTTTTTTTTTTTAGATGTGAGTTTTCTTATTTTTTTCTGATCCAGGAAGTTCTGTAACCATCAGAGCCACCTTGACAAGCAGGCTTTCCATTAGATCAAACCATATGAACTTAGTCCTCCTATGTAAGGAAATACTCATTTGGTTGGCTGCCACTTGGCAGGCATTGAATTAATAAGTCTCTGTTTTCTGTGATAGTGTCACTTCTGCTGCATTGAGTCTTGAGCAGAACATCAGTCTAGGCAATGAAATAAAATTTGCCTGCAGAAAAAGCAGATGATACTTGAGAATTGAATCAATACAGACACAGATTCAACCCTGGGCAACAGTCTTGTCAAATCTTGTAGGTTAAGCAACATGAGGTCTGTGTGAGAGGTTGGGAAAGAAAACTGGTGGAGAAGGAAGCAAGGCGGATTGTTCAGCTTTAAATCATTGTGCCCACTAGAATGATGTCATGTTAAGTACCCGCTCTTAGGTGCAGAATTACTCTACAGTTCCTTTAGCTCTTTGACTGTGGCATAGCTGCAGACTGGGAAGATCATTCTGTGTTTGAATACTGGACTGTGACTTAGGAGAAATAAATTTGATTCATGGCTAAACCACAGGCTTCTTGGGTGAGTAGGCAGCTCATGTGTTGCTTACGTGCTGTGTGCATCAGCTGTGCAGGGCATATTAACATTTGTGCTCCTCAGCTGGAAGAGTTGTAGTATCTTAAAATTCAAGTTTACTATTCATTTCTCTTCTTTGTGTTGGAATCACAATGACCAGTTCATAAGTTCTATGTTTATTATTGTGGTATTAAGGCTGCCAGACAAGAATATGCCCTCAATACACTGGCAACAACAAAAAGGGAGAATAAATTCTCTATTCCTCATGGTAGTAATTGTTTTAAAGTCTTGTCTAAACCAGAAAGTTACTCTGAGTATCAGATAAGATGTGAATAAACCCACACAAACCAGTATAGCTTCATGGGGCTTCTCTGATGCCAGATTAAAAGCAATTTATTTTTGCTTGTATTTTTTAGTTTGTTTTCAACAACTGCACTTTTTTGTAGGATTGCTGTCAATGAAATATTTTAATCTAGCATGATTCATCTCTATAAACCCAAGTGTACCATGTATTCTTTTCATGTCCTAAATTTCAATGTGTTATGCAGTTTGTTTCTTTTCATATAGATATCTCTGTGCTGTATCATTCCAGAGCTGGCTCTTATTCACCTGTGAACAAAGTGATTCCATAACAAGCTCTGTAACAAACATGACACATGCTCTACAAATGTATGCCCAGTTATTACAGGGGGCTTTTGTGGTACATGATAGGACAACAAGATGAATCTCTCCCTCATACTAGAAAGTTGGGGATGGAATGGAGAGAATGGCAGGAGGTAGGTGGTACCGAAATGGCTTGCAGGGAGAAGAGGGGAAGGATGTATTCTTCAGTGATGTAGAATCAACTTCATTAAAGAGTTATTCCAGTTAAAGGTCTGGCCCGCAAGCTGTTTCTCCTGCCATGATTGATGTAGAAGCTATTTGCTGAACCCATTCTACAAATCTTCATCTTTATGATCAGTGGTTTGAGCTCCATCTATATTTTAATATACTTATGATTAAAAACATGAATTTAATTAATAGTGAGAAATTACATTCTTACTTTGTTAGTATAAGGACATTATGTCTGACCTAGTTCTGCATATATTAGGAAGGAAATAGGTAGGGAGGGGTATAAAGCAGTAGCTGACTTTTAATGTATTGTGAACTGCTTATAGGGTGAGAACCATTCGTTCCAGTGATTATTTTCTCATCGTTTACATATTCAGTTGCATCTGCTTCTAAACACAATTCACAAACTGACCTTGATTATTTCTAAGCTTATAAGGGGTATATTTTAAAAACCAAACACATCTGAGTTAAATCAGTACATTAAATAGCAACAGTTTAATTAACTCAGGAATACTTTCCCTTACTTATTGTGATTTACTTTTCCTCTCTTACCTAGCTCTTAAGAGCAGCAGCTTAGGGGTTCCCTCTGGAGTTCTGTTACTATAGTAACACAAGTTTTTTCATTGAAATTTGAATGGACAAAGCCTTGCGGGTACTGAAAAGTTTTCTGCCAAAAAATTTAGTATTTCTAGGAATTAATGGAAACACCTCTTTCAGTGACCTGCTACATGCTATTCACTGTGCTTTTAATGACTGAACAACTTGATTCAGATTTTCAACAGTCTATAGAGTTGTGTTACAGATATTGCTGCAATGCTTGTTTAAATTCACAGAGCAAATATATTCAAATAAACCATGTGCACAATTAAGGAGTTTTATTTCTCTCTGAGATACAGCTAAAGGACATAATCCCTATGGCAGGGAAATTCTCAGCTCCCATTGACTTATGTTACTTCCAGGTAGCAACGGCACAGGTACATTTGATATTAAGACAGCAAAAGAGAGATTGATTCAGGAGGTTGGAATATAAGTAATTCTCAAATTCCATCAAGTAGTTGACACAAGTTATTTAATAAAGCACCAGGGAAGACTTGGGTTTATGACTGTCACATAGGAGGAGATGAGAAGAAAATAGCAGCATCTGTGCAGTTCCACTGGGCAAATTTGTGGAATTTCATTAATTAATGCATTAATGAGCAGAAGACATTTTCATGGCTGATCTGTGTCTCTCGAACCAGGCATATCAGTAGTTTTATGATCGGCCTGATCTTAGTCCTACTGTGGTCAGTGGCACTGTAGTCATGAATTACTTCTTGCACTTCTCATATATAAAATACCTTTGTTTCTACTTCATATAAGAATTAAGGGCTTGTGGTGGTTTGACCTTGGCCAGATGCCAGGTGCCAACCTAGCCACTCTGTCACTTACCCTCCCCCTCTCAGCTGGACCGGGGAAGAAAATAAGATGAAAGGGTTAAGACAAAATGAGTTTAATGAAGAAGCAAAGCAATGCTGCATGTGGAAGTGAGAGAAAACAAAGATTTATTCTCTACTTCCCATCAGCAGGTGATGTCCGACCCTTTTTGGGAAGCAGGGCTCCAAAAGTGTGGCAGTTGCTCTGGAGGACAAGATGATTCCCTGCACCCATCCCCCCCCCTCCCCCCAGGTTTTTATAGTTCAACTGATGTCATATGGTATGGCCAGTTTGGGTCAGCTGTCCAGTCCTGTCCCCTCCCAAGATCTTGTCCACCCCATCCCTCTGCAGGGGGAATGTTGAATCAACAGCCTTGGTGCCGTGTGAGCCCTGCCCAGCAGTAGCCACAACATGGGCATTATCAACACCTTTCCAGCTCTCAATACAAAGGACAGCAATGGGAGGGCTGCTATGGGGAAAATTAACCCCGGCTCAGTCAGATCCAATACAGGGCTTATGGAATGTCCTGGGCTAACAGCCCTAGAGTCTGAAAATCTGTTTATTCATGGAGTAGGCTGACCTTAACTGAGAATGCTTTGGGCACTTCATTTCAATGGTATTGTCATTGGACCCTTTCTAGAGGTGAGAAGATACCTCACCAGCAGTTCCTCTTATTGCATTCCCCTGCTTAGAAGATGTCTGCCTTAGCACTTCTAGCTACTCAGCACTGTTATTTTTCCTGGGTTACAAACAAGGAGAGATATAAATTACTTTCTAAATTTCATTTGTGATTAAATATGTTCTACTTATCAGTGGGAAAGTACCTTACTTTTATACATATTTGGTCTTGTTTGAAGGAATTTCCTCTGCAAGGCCAAGTCTGACTGCATGAGAAGTTGAATTTTAAAGATCTGGGTTTGCAGCCCACTGAAGAGCCCTCAAACACTAATGAGTTTGTCGTAACCAGCCAAGGGCACATAGGAAACAAAGACCTCTGGGTGAAAGGTTCAATATTCTCTTACAAAACCTCTGAGGCCTGCAGTCATGTTGATGGATTTCTTTTCATGTTGCTTAGCTATTAAGTCTGTATACTAGAGAAGAAAAACCTAAGCCATAGGTTAGAGGCATGAAAAAAAAAATTCAAACCAAGGAAATTAATACTTTTTATTAGATTCCTAAATAATAATAGTACTATAGAGCCATTAAAGAGGCCATCTAAAAATGTTTAAAAATCATAGCCATTCTAAATTGAGATTATATCCTTGGGGAAAATAACAGGAATTTATTATTATTTATTTAGCTTGTATTGTTTCATATGAGAATATCAATTCAAACAAAATTTTCAGCTAGATGCAGTGTGCCTCAGTCCAAAAAAATCATTCATTCTCTGTTAATTTGCCCTATGACATAAAGCATAATGTATAAAATTTTTTTCATGAGATTAAAATCTTGTTTAAGAATGAATTCATCTGGGGCTTTAGGAGCTAAAAAAAAAAAATGCAACCGAAGCTCTGAGATTCACTTAGAAACAATGAAATGTAACTGCATTTGAGACAGAATTCAGGAAGCATCAGTTTAGACATAAGGATCAAGATAATCATTATCTTTAAGTTGTGCTGCTGATCACAGTATGTTGATTCGTGGCACTTTAAGGAATGGAAGGATTTCTGGCTACATAAAGCAATTGAATAGAAAGAATGGGGCACTCTTGTGGGTTAATATCAGATATTGCGAGTTCTAGCTGGATCATGCACCAGGACTTACAGGAGAGAGGCTTATACAAAGTAAGGTGTGTTTTCCACAGTACTCAGATAGCAGTGTATATAAAGTGGGAGGTGCTGTTTAGCACCTTGCAATATAAGTTCCTTATTTTTATGAAAATTGTGATGCATTATGTGAACGATATATATAAATAAATAAGCCACCCTCTCCTACAGTCCTCAAAGCATACTGAATAAATGGTGATATCTCTTTCTAGAACCTGAGCCTAAAAGGAATAAAATCCTACTAGCACTCTCGGGTAATGGAGTTATTTTTTCAATGTCAGTGATACGGGCGAGTATTTCTGGCATGCTGACAGACCATAATAAAGGTCATAACACTCGCTGTCTCCAGACTACCAGTGACTTGAATGGGAGTTTCAGGTGCACAGTATCGACTCTAAGAATTATGGCTAGAGAGAAGCGTGTCTGCTAATAGTAATTTCTGATAAACACCAGGTGAAAAACAACCCTAACACTTCTAGGGGAAGGGAGGAGAGGGAGAGGCAGGCAGCAGTGTGCAATTTCATCATTTCTGCTAATAATAGTAATCCTTGTACTGTGTGTTTTATCCATGGACTTCTGATAATAAAGATGCAAGTGCCATTGAATAATTTTAGGCAGAGGGAAATGAGTTGATTACTCCAAGTCCTTTGATAGAAGGAGGAACTAGTTCTCCAGCTTGTAAACTCTTGCACAGTTGTGAGAGAAAGCCTGGGATTTCATTGCTTCCGTGCTCATTTCCACATAATCAAGCTAAAACATTTGGTGACAATATGAACTTTTTTAAAAAAAAAAACCCAAACTTGCTTGTAGTGATTTTGCTCAACATAGCAAGGAAAACTTTTTTTCCATTTTATTTTTGATATATATACACACCCATACATATATATAAATTGCCTTTCTTCAGACTAATTTTTAGTGAGCCATATTTGGTTCCAAGTTAGTTAAAGCAATAAGTAATTACAAATATGGTAATCCTCTAAGATGTTTTTAAGGCACGATCATTGTGACAGTGGGGCTACCATGGTATGCAGTTAAATTATACTTAACAAAGGTCCTTTGGATTTGCAGCCTTTATGGACAACGGTCACTTGAAGATCTACACAAATTGATTCCTACACAAACTAGGATGGGTCTAAATGTTATTGCATGGCAGATAATCACATGTAGCTTGTTTTGTACTCTAAACCCGTACTTTCAAAGTTTGCTGTCACTGTTCCGCCAGATCCCAACTGTTTTTCACTGAATGTCATTTATTGCAGAAAAACTGATTATTTTCTCAAAATGTTGATGGGAAATATAACAGAGCTGTGAGTAAAGCTGCTAAAATATTCCTTTTTTTCATCTGGGCCTGTCACAGAGCCAATGAACAGCTCTAGTGTCTCCCCCCTCCCTTCCTCTTTCACTTTATCAAGTCTCCATGTTAGACCCAAGTCCTTGGACATGGGAAATGGTGAGGGCTGGCTAAATTTAGGGATGGGAACCCAGAGAATGAAAGGGAAATAAGCATTTCTTTCAAACTTCAAAACAAGTTTTTTCTCAGGTCTCTCAAGAGTTCAGCAGCAGAGTGAAGAGAAGTTAAAAAGGACAACCTATAGTTTCAAGCCATATATATCCACTGGACATGGGGGGGTGGAAATAGGAAATTTGTTGTGGTCACAGCTGGCACTCTGCAGCCCCTCAGAAAGGTTCTGGGTTTCGCTCTTTAGATTTTGTTAAAGGTTGTGATGTGCACCACATTTATTTTCTCTTTCAACATGAGTAGTTAGGTTACTGTTGAGTGGTTGCAGGACTGAAAGGGCTTGCATTTACACAGATAACCAAAAACTTGGTGCCTAGGGAGAAAGAAAATCGGCTTACAGTAATCATGAGAAGGCAGCTAGGTAGGGCTCTCAGGTGGTAAATTTGTACGTTAGCTGCTGTTGAAATTGGTGGTAGTGGGGAACATTTTAAAACCAATCTGATTTCTCTTGCATGCAGTGTAATGGGAACTTTTTTCAGTGAACACAAGAGTTTCTGGAAAAAAGTAACAAACTTAGTAATTTTCCCTTTTGTGTCACTATTATACATGCTTTATGATGGCTGTACAATGTTTGCCCACCTAGTCCTTCCTCTCTCTTTGAGTGATTAATCTCTTTTGTCCCTGGTTGTAAAATGGTTTGTTTCTTTGGGCTCTTATTTTGTCAAAGGGATATTCTGACACACTGCTGAGCTGAGTGAGATTATCCCAATTACATTTTACTCGTAATATTTGTTGTCTGATGCCTCCCACATGAGTATCTGCATGGGATGAAATGCTGCCTTTCATTTCTGTGTGATCTTGCTTTACTCATAGGCAATTTGCTCACAAATTATAATCTCCAAAGCAAGAGGTTAATTATGAAAAGTGGTGACTAATGAACCCTTGACCAACAAGGGACTTAACACCCTAATCACTAAGAATAGGAATAGTCAGTGCCAGGATGGGACCCTAGCAACCTATACTCATTTCCCTACTCTCTTGCATTTATGGATGACCTGTGGGACATCCCTCAAATTCTGTGCCTTCCTTCTGTAAGGAAGATTGACTCCTTTGGGGTGAGTGAACCTTCCTATTCTTCTTGGATAATGCCAATTTTATAGAGGATTCATGAAAATAAACACAATCATAGTCTGACAGCAAAGTTGCTAGAGACACAAAAAAGCTAGTTTCCTGGTTAAGTTTGTGTGCTCCTGAGAGTGACACAGGTCATTGGCTAGAGCTCACCACTCCTGTAGACAGACCTGTAATGCTTGTTCCCAACATGAGAATGCTTTTCCAGAATTAGACAGCTAATTTTCAGGAGCCCTAAGATCAAGAGGATGTTGAAGACTAATTTATTACATCTCATTTTTTTTCTAACTGAGAGTGCAATTAAAAATGTGGTAGTCCCTTTAGAAAGTTCTTGTTAACTGTTCTATTCAACGATCGCATTTTTCCATTTTCATGTTGTTGTGACATCTCCTGTCTGTCTATAGCAGTCGCATGAATTAAGGGTAAGTGCTGCTGTTCAGTTTGATTACAGGGAAACTGAAATATGCCCCTCATGGGTGTTATCTGTCATGTTGCTAAACACAAAACCAAGATAAAGCTCTGCTTGGTTCTGTAGAAGCCTTGTGCACCATGCTCTGAATCCATCTCTGTGAGGTTCTGAATGTGTCCTACTCCTGTCAGAGTCCTCTTGGTCCAACACCTCTTGGTGTTACACTGCTGTCTTCTGATGCAGGAATTTTGCTGTTTTGGACATCTGAGATTGCTAAATTCTTTCACAGGAAGTCTCCTCTAACTCTCTAATCCAGCCATCTCCAAACCTGGCAATTACATTTCTGGGCTTCATCTGGGCAGGAATGCAGAACGTGTAATTCATAGACACTTTACATAGGCGCATGTTCCTCTCAGTTGTAAAGCATGACAAATTGATAATCCAGTTGCTACAGTAGAACAAAACTCCTCCTATAATCAGTAATTCCAGTTATGCCCCCAAAATCATAGTCCTGACATTTGTGAAGCAGTTGGGGGTGAAAATAGAGAAGAAAATACTGTGTTAAGTCCTTAATGAACCCCACCTCTTCAAAAGTTTTGTGACATTATTTCCTTTCTGTCCTCTTTGTGTCATCTTTAACACGGCCTGTATGCTCATGCCTTCTGTGCATTGTTTATTTAATACCTGTCCTCATTTCACTTTTACAACTGAAGTGCCTATTTTAGGCTTCTCAGAATCTTTTCTCCAAGTGGTTTGAGCCATGTTATTTTGCATGCCCTACTTTGAAAACATGTGACTCAAGAATGACTAAGGGTCTTGAAGAGTTAGAGCATGGAAAAATAATAGTCTCTTAGACTTAATGAGAAAATTGGCTGCTATCAGATATGAGAGCATGCTTTTGGTTTTTAGCTTGCACAGAATGCACGTGCAAGTATCCACTAGCCTTATATTATAAAAGAAAAATTCCCCCTTCTAGATATTTAGCTATCTTTTTGACAACCTCCAACTTCTATTTTGTAAAAGATCTTTAATATAAAGAGCACACAAGACTAAAACAACAGGTAATTTTTTTTTTTAATCTTCAGTCTCTGTTCTGAATATACTTTTATTTCTTCTTCTGTATCTTTCCTCTCCTTCCCCAATTAATACAGTCATGATTTCACAGTCCCCTAGTCAGGCACTCAAGATAACATGGGTATTGTCTGGTTTTCAGGGTAGGACTGAGACCTGAACTGTGGGTGACTTTTATGTAAGTGTTGACTAAATTAGTTGACCCCAACTGCCCTGAAGAATACTTCTGAGGTGCTCAGAAAATATGACAGTGTATGTGACATACATAATAAAAGGAGATTTTTGTCTCCTAAATGCTAGGATTCCAGGAAATGAAAATTTCACTGTGACCTGATTAGAAGCCTACGTTCTTATTTAAGGAAGTTGCAATTCAAACAAGCTTTGAAATGAATAAAGAATTTCATACTTTGAGATTTCAGTATGAACTGCTTTCATTTTTGACTGTGTATGATTAATAATAGCTGGACAGAAAGCGGCTCTGCAGTCATACTCAAGGACTAAAGGCTAGTTCACAATTTAATTTTTAGCAAAGAGCACAGAGGTATTAATATGTTTGTAAATCAGCCCCTGAAAAAAGCTGTACTGAGTGAAGTCACTCTCTCTCATCTCACATCTCTGCTTTACATCTGAAAAAGGAGGGAGTAGCAGCAAAAAGTTGTTGCTTCCTGTGTGTGCCTATGTGTGTCCTCTGCCTGTTGGTTAGAGGATGGAGCAAGGAACTTCAAGCTATTCCCAAGTGCCTCTCAATGTGTTTATCTTCAAAATGTCCCTTGGAGATAGATTAGTGGTTTTGTTCCCACTTCCCACGCAGACTACAGGGTGGTCTATGTCGTGTAGGGCTCTGAAGTGCTACTCGAGCTACATTGAGTACTGGAGGCACTGTAACCACAGTGATTCAGCCCTCCTTCAGAGAAGCAGGGCATGCTAACCCAGACAGACCTATGCAGCATTATCAGTGGTGCTTCTTAGGCGTCTCTGCACTATGCTGCTTGCTTTGCCCAAAAATCACACTGTAAATCTGTGCCAGTGTGTGAAATTCAGCTGCCTCCCTGGTCAGTATATGGGTACTGGAGCGTCCTCTCAGCTCTCCTGTCCACTGCTGTCATGCAGCCTGGGAACACTTCTGTGGAGCCTATTTCTTCCTCCCTGAAGGAAAACAGGTCTCAGTTCTTCCACTCTATCAAAAGAAGTCTTCATGCGGTAGCAGTTTTGTTGATTTTATGAGTTAAATTTTATCTTAGTTTGGGTTTCTCCATACAGAATTTAGCAGGAATCTAATGGCAGTATCTTCTGAATACATGATTAAGAATATTGGTGTTAGTTTTCGAGGCTCCTTTGGAAAACTTGTCATGCATTTAATTCATAATGACCTATAATTTTAGAACTGACTAGTCCTTGTACACAGTTAACTTGACATCTTAAAAGACCTTTCAGAAACAATTAAGTTCTCACTCTGTAAATCAGCATCTTCTAAAGTGGCTTAAGTTGGAGCCCTATATGCTTTTGAAAATGTAGATCATTATCCTCAGAAGTTTGGGAATGTTTCTAGAGATGTGCTTGTTTGAGCTTACTTGGAGAATACTGTAGAGAGAACACTATCAAGCTGCAGAAGAAACTAAGTAAAGGAAGATATTACAGCTATTAGCTAGCTTCAAAAAACATAACAAAATATGAAATAAAAAACAAAGTGTTTTATAATACACAGTATAGTTTCTTAGCCAGTTATGCTTGACATGGCAAAGAAACTAATGGATTGAGTTACATATTTTTAGACTGCACCCTGTGCTTTCATAGTGTTAAAAGAAACTATTGAGGAAGAAAGAGATTACGAGAAAACTCTTAAGCCAAAAATGAATCTGGTGCATTTAGGATAACTTGACATGCCTTGAGTCTTGCTTTTTGCCACGGGGGTAGGTAATCAAGATATTCTGCTATGCAGAGAGGTTTGTTTTAAAAAAGAAAAGAACAAGAAAAAAAGTTAGTCTAAAGAGAACATATAACTACTGCTTGACATACAAAGGTTTTAAGGCAAGTGATAGGCAAAATTTATGTGATTAGTATTTTTGCTTTCATGCCACACTTTCTGTCCTGTGACCAAAATACTGGAGGACATTTTATGCACCATTATGCAGCAATGTAAGAGCAGGGTCTACTGTTTTTGAAAGCTTGTCTATCCACTCTGCATTTTTATTCCTTTTATGTACTGCTCTGGGACATAAAAATAGACCGTATTCCCTTTATAGTTGTATAAATACTGAAGGTTAAATTGTACAAATGGTCTATGTCTAAATACTTGATATCAAATCTATGCAGCTTACTGAGGAAGATGCTTTAAAGAACTAAATAAATCTCTTAGTGTACATGTGTATTAATATAGTCTGTCCTTATATGCTGTGTATGTACAGGATCTGCCAGCCAGCAGACACTGCTGTCCAACTAATGTGTGTATATTGACTTAAGGAGGTCATGAGGTTTAAAGCAGCGAAGCAGAGGGGCAATGCACAAATGGCTATGGGACATTCAAGAAAATACACTGGCCCTGTGTTATTCTGACTCAGTAAGAAAGAAATTTCTACTTCTCTAGTAAGGAACTAGTTTTGCTAAATGACAAGGAATCAAGATCCCTAGAAATTTGACTTTCTCATCAATGCACTTTGTTCACAGTTTGAAAACTTGTTTTCAGAAAACATCTTTCATTACATGGTGGGAGAGAACAGTTAATATTGCAGCCCTTGTGATGAGTGTGCAGTAATGGCAAAATAAAATGCAGTGGATGTCCATTCTGCTTGAGAAAGAAATGCAGAGATTTACCGTTATCTGAGTTACAAAAGTATTCCTTGAAACTTTCTGTCTGCGGGAAAGAAAATGGAGAATATGTTCTTCAACAGTTCTTTTGGCATTTTTTCTAAAAGAATTGCTGTTGGGTTTAAATGACAATTTGTCTTAGGTGCATAGCTATGTAAGAATTCAACTAGTTATCTTGTATTGATACATTTTTGTATGTGAAATTGTTTTAATACATCCTTCTAGGAGTTATATATATTTTACATTATGAAAGATATAAGCTGCTGCAGGACAGCTTTTTGTCTGCTTAAATATTACTATTTTTTAAAAACCAATTGCACATGCAAGCATTAAAAGAGTTAAATTGCCCTCATTACAGTGGGACTGTGGTTAACAATTCTAATTTATAAGACTAACAATTTCAATGCTGTGTATAAATTGTGGGTAAAACATAAGTGATTTCAGTTGTTTTACAAAGTAATTTGTATGCTCTTTTTAAAACAAGCAACTTTTTCATAATTCTAATAACCGTGACCAGAATCTGACCTTATAATGATTTGCTTTACTTGTTTGTGGATTATTGCTAACCTATGACTTGCAGTACACAGCAGATGAAATCTACCTACCACAATCTTTTATATGTACTTTAGAGAAGGCTGCATTTTAATTTGATTTTAATCAGCTCTTTTTACCAGATCAGGAGCAAAACAGAGCCTCAAATATATAGCTCTTCGAAACATGCAATAGCAAAATTCCCAGCTCCAGCAGGAGCTCCTGGAGGGATTCCTTTTGATCTCATTCAGAACTAGGTTAAGGGTGTGTACATGCATTTAGAGCTCTTCAAAATATTCTGATGCTCAAAATCCTAATGAAAGTAATTAGCAAATAAATCTATTACCTCCTCAGGTAAAATACATGGTGTCCTTATCCCATAATTCAGGATTTGGCCTTGCATTTCATCTTTTAAAACAGAATCAGATTGCCCTAATTGTGAGCAGCAGTTTGCTACAGGACTGGAACTGTAAGCTTCAGTATTTTTTGTACTTCAGTGTTGTTGATTCAGCTTGTATAAATGAGCCCAAGTATTCAGATTGGTATAGTGAAAAAATAAAGGAAACCACAAAAGCATTTCAGCATCTGATAATAACAGGCAGCAAAGGGTTTTCAAATCTTGGTTTGAGGGGCTCTTATGGCTCCTGGATTCAGTCTGTGTCTACAACAATGCAGTTGGAATATGGTACTGCCATTTGAAAATAATAATAACAATAATAAAGTTTAAAATTATTTTACCTAATTTTGAAAACAGGGATGAGGGTAAAGGCAGATGTTGAATTAATTCAGTGCTCTCGATGAAGTTTCAGAGGGACTTACCTTCTCCTTTCCTCCTTGTAACAATGCAGATTCAAGCACATTATTCTGTTTCATATGTGAGTTTAGCATGACACAAAATCCAACCAAAAAAACCACAGCACATCTATGATTTATTTAGCTGAGATCAAAGACATACAGCTGCAAAGAATCTAATTAAACTTTGATGATGCAGCAGGCAGGCTACATCTATTATTTAATTTGGAGGTTGTGATCTTATACAAAATTAGCTTCCAGATTTTGCTTACACTCTTGGGCTGCAAATATACTTGTACTCAATCATTTTGATATGTAGTTGAATCACCATAATTTCACAACAGATCCTTAGATGTTTTTTATGGAATTTCTTGTCAGGAAAGGAGCTAATAAGTGCCAGCTTTGAACCAGCACAGATACGCTTCTGACCATACTGGATGCTTAGCACTAGCACAGTTCAGTTTGTTTTGCTGGAAGGAGCCAGACTACTACATTTTGAAAACATGACTGGGTATTGAGACATGTTTTTTGTGGACACAGACACAGCTTTTGATCTCAAGCTACTTAATGAGTTTCTGAAATAAGCTTTAGAAAATTCTTAAAAAATTCTGTATTTTATTTCTGAACAATTCTGTTTGTTTCATGAAACAGAGTGGCACAGAACTAAAACAATTAATAGACTTTCATCTTTTTTTCCTTTTTTTTTGTTTAAAATAAGAGGAACTATATCCTTTCTGTAATCTTGCTGACAGAATGTCAGGTAAGAAATTACTAAAATACTTAATTTTAATGGAAGATCAATGAGGTTATGCAAACACTCCCTTACAAAAGTAAGAGTGCCTTAACTTGATGGCTTGTACCTAAAGAACAGTTCTAGAGATTGAACATCCCTTTACCAATAGAGATAATTTACACACGTGGGTACAGTGTATTCATCTAAGCAAGACTTGTTTTCAGTTATACAGTAGCAGTCCCAGGCAATTTATCTACTTTAGATGTGTGATGCTGAAGTTAACGTAGAATCTGGTCCAAAAAGTCAAACTCTGATGCATGGGGAGCCAGCTCTATGGAATGGGACTGTCCACACTCCCTATAGCTTTTAATTCCAAGTCATGCATGGGCTAATTGTTTCCCCTCTCTCTACTGTGCTTTTTGCCCATCTTCAGAATTATTATAGTTTTCTATTCGACAGTGGAATTTTACCTGAAGTTATAGACTGGTTTAGTTCTGGCTATTTGTTCCACTCGTGATTTAAGTTAAATTCTTTTATAGTATAAAGAAGCAGGACTCACATGGCTAGGCACTGCTTTTACTGTAGAAATAGCCATCATTAGCTGTGAGAAGCGTAGCTGCCGCTCCTTAACAGAAATTGATGCCTGACTACAGGAGTATTCCTGGTCCGCTCGTTTGTGTGGCTGCATAGGAACTGTAAAATGCTGCTATATAAACCAACTCTGCATCATTCTGGGTGTGAAAATGGAAAAAAAAATAAATCTTGCTTGTCCTATTTTAAATTGCAGACTTCTACTGATTCTTCTCTAGCCAGGACAGTGATGGTGGTGACTACAGAGAAAGAGTAGCAGTACTCTTGGCTCTGAGGTTAAGGGAGGAGAAAGAAAGTAGGCTGAGAAATATTGATCTCACTTTAATGCCTTTATTGTTTGGTCTGGGAATCTGTTGTAAAATACAGTGGCAGAATCCACCAGGTTTACTTGAGATTTGGTACCTTTGCTGAGTGCATCAAGTGAGTCTGGAGAGAATGTCCATCCTTAATTATGTGCTGAGATACTCCTTCATATATCTCATGTCTATTAGGACCAATGAATGTGTTGGTACTTCTCTTTTTGAAGGTACTCAGTGGTCTAATTCTGGCTTTCTTCAACTAAAAGAAAAAAAAATCCCAAATCAAACCCAGATGTTGTGATATCTCTTTTTTTTTTTTTTTTTTTTCTTTTAATAAACACAGTAGAAAGAAAGCTTTTAATGCTGATGGGGATTTTTATTTCACTACAGAGAATTTACACAAACTGTATTACAGACAATTTAAAAGAAGGTTAATTAATGGTATCAAAGAAACAACAACCTTCAGATTTCAGATTTGCCTGCTTTGGTATAAGTTTGGATTTCAATATGCTTGGAAGGTCATTGAGTTCTCTGTGTTAATGGTGTCAAACTAGAGTAGAAGGCAGAAATATACTTAGCATGGAACTATGAAAGCTGTGTGTTTGAGGAGGATTTTGCTAATTTGGCAGACTGACTATTTGCAGGCAAGCCTACTTCTGGTGAAATATCATGCAAATGATTGAAATGAGAGATTTTAATAATGCAGAGTGGGCATAAGATGCTACATATTTTTGATTACCATTCTGTCTGTTGAGTTTTTTAATATTAAGCTTAATCAAAGAAAAAATGTTAATGAAAGGAAGAAAAATGTGGTCCAAATCTTTAGGGAGGTATAACAGTTAATTGGATTTCAAGTACTGTAGCTACATTCTCAATAACATTCCATTTTCTTTACAGGATTGCAGTTGTTTAGTTCCATTACCCTTAATGTACAGGGTCAGCTTTTAAATTATACTGCATTAGTCTACTGGTTTCTTTTGCCTCATTCTTTCTCCTTTTCCTATATGGCTTCCCTCATAGCAATGACCTGCCTTGGCAGAGGTCACTTGTCACAGCCACGAGAGAGAGCTGCTGCTGGAACTGACAGTCCTCCTCCTAATGATTCCTGTCTTCCTTCTGAGCCTCTTGTGTGTCACTGAGAAGTTAGAGCTCTGCTTGTGACTCTCAAAACAATGAACCAAAGCTACTATTTGCTTGTTAAAATCAGCATTTACCAATAAACCAAGTCTTCCCACTGCAAAAAAAAATGTGAAGAACTTCAGTTGGCAGCACTCACTGTAACTTCTGAAAACAATTCAACAGACTGTTAGGGTGTGTTTTAAATTCCAGATTAACAAAAGAAATTATTAGTTGTGTTGCTGAGATAAATTTATGTTCTAAGGGAAGTGCTTTCAGTTGGGAAAAACCTCCTTTGGGAGGTTTTTAAGCAGGGTAAGTTATCAGGTTGTTTTTTGCAGAGGCCCAGTCTCCTTTCTTTCTCATTGACTGAAATTTCAGCATGCCACTGTTATTGCTGCTTGTGTCTAGAAAAGCAACTGATAATATGAATTTAGCTTAAAAACAGAGTTGCTAAATGTAGGTGGAATTGGGTGACAAAATTTATGTGCCTATTTTGGCATCCCACATAATGAGATCTGTTAAAAACATTGACTTCCTTTCTCTGAAGCTTGTTGGCATTTGATTTTGATGGGTTCAGGTAGACGAATACTATGTACTTAGCTGAATCCAGTTTTTGACATGTATTTAAAATATGGTGTGTTCACTGATGTTTGAACTGTGAATATTTCCTTATGGAAATAAGCCCTTTCTTTTCTCAGTAAAAAATTAGAGTAACAGATTAGAACAATGTCAGCTGTTACATTTATATTACTTAATTACAAAATAAGGTGATAACGTATATAGCAGGCTTTTTTCCACTCAATTCTACCTTTAAATTTCCATATCCTTAAAAAGAGAAAAGCATTCCACCAATATGACTAAGAGTAGACACAGGTAGTAATGAGAAGTTGTTACAAAAGCACTATGGAAGTGCCAATCTCTAGAGACAACATTTAGTTTACCCTGAGATTTAAAAATATGTCAGCGTTGTTTTGCTTTCAAAGAAACATACAACGCTTCGGTGAACCTGACATCTTTTGGAGCTGACCCTATTAATTATTTTTGACTTACTGTGTACTATACATCCACAGGGATTTGCAGAGGATCAAGTACACTATTGTCAAGGGCTTTTATTTCTCTTTTAAATTTATTTGTGTTAGAGAGTTTACATGTAAAATGGTCTATTAGTGGATGCTATGTGATAGATAGGTTTAGAGATGTAAGTGCATCTATCTTAAGGGAAAAACATGCATAGCAGATTAATAACATGCACTGTAAATTTTGTGTCTCTACTGCCCAAAAATTCAGGCAGCATACAGACTACTATGCACAATATTTAATTTTCCTGCAGATCTTCTAACTTCTAAGGAGACGTTCTTCCAGCAGAAGCAGTCCAGAATACATTCTTCAGCAGAGATAACCAAATTCTGTTCTCAATGACACAAATACCAAATTTGAATTCCTACGCTAAATCTGAAATGCCTGCTCTGCATTAAAAACTGATGTGGCTGAGAGCAGGTTCTCTCTTGTTTGGTTGGTTGGTTTGGTTTGGTTTGGTTTTTTGTTTAGAGTAAACCCACAACTTCTTAATAATTTAGCTTTTGTCAGAAATTCAGCTTATGTCTAAGGCTCCATGACAGAGATCCTGCTACCCAGGATGGTTCAGAGTTTAAAGCCTAGACAGAAAAGTCTGTCATGCTCCAAAACAGGCCATACCTTCATAGAAGGATTTGGTATAGAAAGTGGCAAGATATTTATTGAAAATTCAGAAATCACAGTGAATCATCTTATCATTGTCAGGTAGTGTTGATTTTTGTTGCAAGACTGAATTTAAGAGAGAGTAAGGGGACACCATTGCCCCCTGATTGATCAAATACTTAGCACTAGAAGGTCTGCTGCTTTTTTGGCCTTTTTTTTTTTTTTTTTTTTTTTTTTTTTCCCCTCCCCTCTCTCCTTTTTTACAAGATTTATAATTCAGTTGACAAGTCATGATGTACCTGTATAACTGTTCTCAGTTACCAAGAATGTGGAAGTATAAATGGGAGTGTCAGTATAAATGTGCAGGAACAAGATTGACTCTGAGAGGAATAGTCTTGCAATATAGGCAACAATTTTATGGTCTGCTCTCTATAGACAGTCTCAAATAAGAATTTTCCTGTTTGAATCTGATTCCAGGATTGGATCACTATCTTGTAATTGTTCTTTTTTCTCTGAAAGGTAGCATTTCCACCTCTGAAGATTATACAATTCAGCATTTATAAGCAACTGACTGCTAAAAGCAAGTGTTCTATTTGCTGGTGGTTACCTGTAGGGTTATCTGACTGTGCCAGAATTTCACCCCATACTTTGAACAGTAGATATTAATGATAATTGAATGCAACTGGAAAGAAACCATGGAATTTTAATGGTTTCTTTATAACCGACTGGAGAAAACAGAAATGGCACTGAAGTAAATGCTCTCTTCTTGAAACTAATTCTGTAATTCCTGTTCATGCCATGTGGAGATGATGGTACAAGGTGATACTGCAGAAGATAGACTAAGCCATGCTGCCTTCAGAGAGATGGTGGATTAGCTGAAGTATAGCTGAGTAAATTATAATCCCCCTGTTTTACATACATATACTTTTAATGAGCTTTACGGAGAAGCACAGCATCATGCTAGTCGGCCTTGTTAACATCTGCAAACTGTTGAGCTAAAAAGTTTTTAACCAAGATAAAGCTGATGTTGACTCAGTATGGAACAGGAGAGTTGTAGACAAAGCAGTGGCCAAATCTGGGTTGTGTTTTGTTGCCTGTGTACTCTTGCCTTATTGTTTTTGCCAAGTTTCTAAGTGAAGAAGACTTCACAAAGAAAATTTCACCTGAAAAATGATAGCAAAATAAATTAGAGAACAGAGACTCCAGAAGAAGTGCATTTGTAATATTTAAATTAGTTGATGGATCTTCTCTGAATCTATATGAATCTATACTACAGTGACTCAGGAGACATGAGTTATAAAGAGCATGGTGGATATCATTATAAATCAGCTTCACACCTAAAAAGCCATCTCATCTAGATTATAAATTCCTTTTAAACTTTCATATATTGGAAGCTTTTTCTCTGGCACTTGTCATAAATGTTGATTCTTTCTAAACCAAGAATGAAATATGAGCAAAATGTGGTCATTAATACTATGTGAATTGTTGTTTTAAGTGCAGTACCTTCTTTTAAATGAAATGAGGTTGGCTGAAAAACTATCCTTTCATTTTTTTTTTCCTTTGCTTTTTCCTGTTGGAATAGAGCACACACCCCCTTACTTTATATCAGATCTTTCATTTTGAAATGTGTTATTTTTATTTGGCACTTATTTAATGCTTTGATTAGGTACATTTAAAAAATTTCATGAAGAAAGCTTTTTTCTTAACTGTGGTGTTTTATTTTAAAATGTTTTCAATGAATTGTTAATCTGAAAGATTTTGAAGAAAAATTAAATATTTTAGTTGATTCTTTAAAACATGCATTTTTCAACTGAAAGTACAAAATAGCATCAGACCCTGATTCTTCAAAGACTTGTGTGTGTGATCTTTCACATTAGGTACAGCCCTGCTTTCTGATAATAAAAGTTTTGTGGGTTCATTCATATATTTCAGGAGTGGTCTAATTGCACCAGAGTATCTAAACATTTAGCATCATGTTGTTTGTGGGTTAACAAAAGTCAATGATTCTGTGTTCATCCCAGCTTCCTGAAGGACAGGACAAGTATCATCCTGGACACAGCAGCACAACTAGAAAGAGGTGACAGGAAGGACTTGTAGCCTTATAACCAGTGGAAAGGAGCAAACCAGACTAACCTGGAATTCATCCTGTCTTCATCCCTAAGTACGACTGCTTGGGGATGGACTGTGTCTTCAGGCAGGGTCCCCTGGCCTGTGGTGATTTCCATCACCTGACAGACCAGTGGCTGGACAGCCTTGCTGCACTCCATGAAGCTCTGTCCCTATAGTTTCTGCAACAGTAAGTTCTCATTACATCTGCCAAGCCCAGTGCCTTGAACATAGAAGACTAAACAGATACAAACAATAGGCAGTTTTTAAATTGAGAAAAATCTGCCTTGTTTCATTCTGTTGCAAATTTCCCACTTTAACTCAGATAGATGTCACACAATTAATAATCACCAGTAATTAATATGATTGCTCAATTATTTGATTTAATTGGTTTTTGACTATTTATTTTAATTTCCCTGCTTCATAGTATTTGATAAGGAAATGCACATTGAGCCACATGAAGGTAGCATTGCTGTGGAGTTGTACAAAAGCCTCATCAGAGGCTGGATCTGTTCTATGCTCACCGACAGGCTTATTTTTCTTGCTGTCAGCAGTTGCTAAAGTGTTTAATGTTATTGATTCTTTATTCATCCATTTTTATTATTTATACCCTTTATGTGAATCTCCATTGAGAGAGTTTACTACTTATAAGGAAACACCATGTCACCTGTTTTCTCTGTGATGAGTTTATTCATTCTGATACAGATAAAACCATCTCTACCTGCATGTTAAAAATTAATATGTAGATTTTTCTCAACAGTGTTTCCACCATCATATTGCTGTGCAATAATTTAGAGTAGAAATGTCACCAAGCCAGATAAAAGTTGATAGAAGACATACAGACAGCACCACCCCTCCCACATTCAAGCCAGGTGAACTCTGCTTAAGTCAGGAAGTTCTAGACAAAATGTTGTTGACTTTTTCTATAAATGGCTGTTACCTGAGGTCGGTTTTGTTGCAGAACAGGATACCACAGCCTGACTATATACACTGTGAATACATGGAATGAGTTAACATGTTTAAGAAGTGATCGTGTCTCACTGTGGTTATGTTAACTGGTCTGACAACATGGTAAAGCACACCAGATTACATCTTGGCAAAAAGTTAATGTCCTTTACCTTAAGTGTGTTAAGAGCGTTTTATGAGTTTACAGGGCCTGGCTGACTGGTAACTCACTACACTGTGTTAACGTGCTCCTTTGTCTGAGCCTCAGCTTCCATCTCTTTTCCCTTGTTACGTTGACAAGATGGAAGCAGTTCAGACTTGCTGTTGGAGCCCCTGTGAGCAGCACTTCCCACAGAAGATTCTTTGATTGAAGCAAAACCAGAGTTGTTGACTGTAAGCAAGTCTCTTGTGGGAATTATTAACTAATTAGCTCTAACTTTAACAAATAAGCTAATAGAACTACTTAATTTTAAGAATTCTAGGTCAAATATGAATTTCAATATATTTCAATATTTTCAACACTTTTAATAAGTTGTGGACAGACTGAGGAACCCTGTTGAAAAAGAACTTCTATGTTTTCATGTTAAATTAGCCTTCATCTATTTGAATCTTAACTCTAAGCTATAAATCATCTTATTTCTAGATGAAAAGGAGAGCAGTTTGGGGTTTAGACCAAAATGGGTTTAGAAATATCACTGACTATAACATGCCAATCTTCAGATTAGACCCTGTATATACTGGACAGAATTCTTGACTCTCTTTTGATCTTGTTTATCCCCTCAGACAGTACATGGACAGTTCTTGCACCTGCATGGAAGCGGTCCCTGGTTTATGAAGACCAGATGTAAGACAGCTGCAAGATCTGTATGTGTGGACCATTGTCCTCACAGACAGACAGCCAGAAATCAAGCAAATGCACAGTCATCAGTGTATACGGAGACATTTGGAGGGACAGTTGCCCTCAGCAGTAGGGAAAACCTGAAAATGTTTACAACTTCAAGGTGTACCTGGGACTTAAAGGCAACCTAAAAATGCCTTTTTATTACCCCTGAAAAAGGAGAATCATTTCAATGAATATGTAAAATGCAAACACCATGACATCTGCCAGCAGAAGCTTTGCTAGTTTCTCAAATTAGTTTAGACTTCACACACTCCACCCCCACCTTCTGTTTAACAAATGTATGCATAGATGATAGAAAAAAAATAACATCTACAGGTTAAAAAAAACCCAAAACCATGGGAATGAACTAATTTGCCTGTCACTCAAGTAGTTATAAAACAAACCAAGCATACACTGAAGGTGAATGTTAATGACTAAGGAGGCAGACAGATGGCCTGACTTTTCTTTAGGTGGTTCATCATACTTTATTATTCACAGAAAATTGTCTTTGATAAATTGAGACAATGTTAAAAAGATATTTGGGCAACATACAAGTCACCTTTTCATTATGGTCAAGCAGAATACATTTGATAGATTTCTGCCACTTGTGATTGGTTGCAATTTACAGGTTTTTGGGTGGTTTTATCGGAAGTTATCTGTATTAAACTCCATGTTTGTTTCCTGAACTTAAAAGCATGGTGTCATTCCACAGAAATCATAATTTTTATTGAAGTCTCATGTTCCTAATGATGACATTTTCTTACTAACATAATAGCTGGTACCTCAAGATCACTGCTGCAGACGTTACCATAAGGAAAGTTCAGTGTGTTCTGGCTCTTTCAGGGAATACTTTAGTGCCTCAGAGTACTCGGCCAGCCACACTCCTGTTTTCTAGGAGCAGGAACTTTTTTCTTTTTTTTTTTTTTCTATATTGAGTAATGATTAGGAAAGCGATACGCATAACTAACTGAAGGAAACTGAAAATCAGCTGGCTTGACACCAGCAGCTAATACTGATATGGCAAAGACTTTTCTTTCCTCTACAGACAGAAATAGAGTAGTGTTTCTGGAAGAGAGGACAGCTTGTCCCATGACATCTTCCCCTTCCTTCTCTCAACCTTGCATGCCACAGATGTAACACATGGCTGAGTTCCAGCTGGGGGTTTGGAAAGGCAGTCGTTCCATTGCACCACTTTTTTTTTTTTTTTTCTCCACACAAATTTATGGGTGAAGTTAACAGTGCCCCACTTGGCAGAAGTTTTCTTCTCTGCAACACGACCCAAGTCCCCCAGTTACTGCAGTTATGTATATGGTCATCAGGCTTCCAGCAGACCAGTACTTACATGAGTGAGCTCTGCCTGTTTCGTGAGTAGCAAGATGTAGAAGAAACAATTTGTGTAGACAATTTATATTTATGCAGTGGGAAACCATCAGCTTTTCAATAAGCTCCTATCGCCATATCCTTATGTCTACTCTCTACTTGATCTTAAAAAAAAAACGGAAGAAAAACCCTATTCTGTTGACCCCAATTTTGCAGTGTCATAATTCTGTATGTCTTCAGCAGATGTATGTTATTTACTAGAAATATTTAAAAATTGCTGCTGCATAGTGTATAACTTGTATTAGACTTCCCATTAATGTGTAATATTGACTCAAGTGTACTGTGACTTGAATTCTTCTATCAATTCACCTGTGTAATCGACCAGAGTCTCATGGGTATAGATACTGCATTTCAGAGCAGTTGAACTCCTGCAAGCTGGACAGCTAGATAGTTCTGGCCAATTTAATTATGCAAATGGCAATTCAGTTTCTTAGGAATATATTATCAGCATTACTTCAAAGACTTGCATAGATTTCTGTCCTATCATCCTTTTTATGGGTTCTTTTCTCTGTTGCACAAGTGAAAATGAAATATTACAATACATTGAGAAAATTTGGTGAGAAAATAAATGAGCTAGATACATTTGCAAATGCCTCCTTTTTGTTAGAGGCTGGTAAGCTATGAGTGAGGAGATAGAAATTTTCTTCTTCCTTCCTCTCCTCTCTTGCGGAAATGCTTTTATGGAAAATATTCTGTGGAATTTAAATGAAAACATCATTACAGGTATTTTAAATCGCATCAAAGAATTTAATAGAATGTCTTGGCTGTAGCATTCTAATATGTAAAAACAAATCCATTTTAAAAGGAAATTTTCTCATAAAACCTTTCATTTTGTAGAAATTATTTCTTTACAATTTTAAAGGATTCTGTGTTTAGCTGTAAGGGTAATAGCTAAAATATTTTATGTTCTTCAAAAGTAAGTATTGTGAATGCCCTCATCTGCATAAACGTCTTCTCAAAGTAGACTTATTTCTGAGACTGTTTTTTAATTTTTAGACTTTTATTTAATTAGTGTGTAATTTCTTTCTGAAAGTGAATTCTTTGAAGTAATTTCTAATCTCTCATAGAAGTGGACATATTTATAACTTCAGGTCTCATTCCCAAGGAGTGATGGTAACTATAATTGTAAGTGTAGGTCAGAGATTGTAACACATCCCAGTAGCTTTTGAGTGTTAAAAAGTCATAAAATAGCTTCACATTTCCATTTTTATAGTATAAGCAAATCTTTCTACAATGCAGGACAGCTTGTAGGCAATAATCCTGTCTCATGATCTCAGTCAAGAATTGGACTTCTGAAAGTTTTTAAAGCACAAGACTACAATGTTAACTTGGGGCAAAATAAGTTTTTTGCTGTCATGAAATCTAAGGATATTGTCCTGCCATTGAGCCTGAGCTGACTGAAGGCCTCTCTCTGTGTCCTGTTTTCAGGGTCACTCATTTTTGGCTAAAAGGGTTCTTCACTGAAGTCAATCATTAACAGTAATATTAATTTCACACCTCCAGAGCATGAATCATCTCATCTAGAAAAACACCTATGTTAGTGCTCTCCGTGGATTCCACAGAGAAACCAAATGAATAATGTGGACAAGGATGCTGTAGTTAGCTGAAGGAAATAATTCCTGAATGATTAGATCTCTGTGCTTTGACTAAGGCTATAGATAAGCTACTAAAGGTTAATACCATGTTAGCACTCCACAAGAATTGTTCTCAGACCATCTTCACCTTGATGTATTGGCTTTTTATTGTGATTTAGAACCAAGAGAAATGAAAAAATATGAGGTGTATTTCTGGCATTAGAGTTTTTAAAAAAATGCAGAGTAAGAGAGAAGTTACTTAACATGACATTTGCATCAAGATTATGATTTGTTCCTTAAATTGACTTGCTTAAGCCTTACTTATTTTATTGCTTTAGTTTAAGTATGTATAGATTACTTGGTAAGACAGAGACCTACTTGGTCTATATATCTAATTTTACATTCAGGTCTGTTTTGTCCATGTGACAGTTGTTTTTTAATAGTAATTTCACAATTTTGAACCATCAGATTACTGAATAAACCACTGGTTTCTGAGTTCCTTTTCCTATCTGCCACTCACTGCTTCTTTAATCTTGCACTCCTTTGTCTATATATTATGGGATTTTTCAGCACAGTGAGTCATCTAGAGTACTTAGGCACTTGTTTTCTTTTAATCAATCACCCCATTTTTATTTATTAGTCCATTTTCTATTGACATTGTATAGCATAATGCCTTCCCCAATGAGCTTGTATTGAAACCAGTGGGAAGTGTAGATAATCAATCCTTGTTTGAGACGTAGTCACTGTCTCAAAGAATTGTTTTAAAATAGTAATTATAGCCCAAACTGTGAAACTCTCAAAGGCTTTTATGAACACTCTATTCTACTTGCTTATTTCAATTTACAAGGTTCATTTGAAGCAGTGGCCAAAAGGAATAATGCATCACATGGGCGACAGACACCCAATACTTCAGATTTACACATTCAGTTGATTCCTTGATGTCACTATTCAGTGACACCATCTATTTCTTCATTGTCTAATTCATTGGTATAATATTTTTTGATTGAAAGACAGTTTGACACTCTTGCTTTTCCCCTACATGGGGTTCTCTGACTAGGTCATACACTCTTGTTCAATTTCATACCAATTAGCAGTGCAAAACTGAGAGAGAAAAGTACAAAACTTATCATAAATACATTGCTCAAACTGCTTTCAATGTTTAAGATCCAGTAACTTCTGGCAAAACCTTGCTGGTGGGCTGGTCTTTAGCATTAAGAAAACAGCCTTTGCCATATACATTGTCATGAAAAAATTCTCTGCATTGCCTCGCAATTAATCCTCTTAAACCACTGCTTGGTTATTTGTATGTTAAAATGAGATTTAGAAGCCAAAAGTCTGCATAACATTTAAACTGCATATAAAGTAAACCGCATGTACTGTTTAAAGTAAACCACATTCAATAGCATTGGTGCCAGCCTTTAAATTGGCAAACATACCCATCCAGTTCCTGTTAAATATTATTAAAAAAAATATGCTCAATGAGAAGTATGCATGTTAATACTTTATGATAGCAGCTAGGAGTGCCAGTCTTCAGACTGAAGGTGATTTGCCAAGACTGTCTAAACACAGACCACGGGGAAATACCTTTCTATAAAGGCTTACAGGCTACAGGGAAAGCAAAGAAAACCCAGACATAGAGACAAGGGAGCACAGGGAGAGGAAAATAATGTCAGTCAGCACGGTAAGAATCATAGAATTGTCAGGGTTGGAAGGGACCTTAAAGATCATCTAGTTCTAACCCTCTGCCAAGGGCAGGGACACCTCCCACTAGATCAAGTTGCTCAGAGCCCCATCCAGCCTGGTCTTAAAAATCTCCAAGGATGCGGCTTCCACCACCTCTCTGAGCAACCTGTTCCAGCGTCTCACCACCCTCATGGTGAAGAACTTCTTCCTAATGTCTAACCTGAATCAACCTATCTCTAGCTTTAATCCATTCCCTCTAGTCCTGTCACTGCCTGAGAGCCTAAAAAGTCCCTCTCCAGCTTTCTTGTAGGCCCCCTTAAAGGTACTGGAAGGCCACAAGAAGGTGTCCTTGGAGCCTTCTCTTTTCCAGACTGAACAACTGCAACTCTCTCAGTCTGCCCTCATAGGAAAGGTGCTCCAGCCTGCTGATCATCCTTGTGGCCCTTCTGTGGACATGTTCCAGCACATCCATGTCCTTAGTGTAATAGGGGCTCCAGAATCAGATGCAGTACTCCAGGTGAGGTCTCACGAGAGTGGAGTAGAGGGGGAGAATCACCTCCTTCGACCTGCTGGACACACTTCTCTTGATGCAGCCCAGGATACGATTGGCCTTCTGGGCTGCAAGAGCACGCTGTTGGCTCATGTAGAGTTTCTCATCCACCAGTACGCCCAAGTCCTTTTCTTCAGGGCTGCTCTCAAGCCAGTCACTGCCCAGCCTATACTGGTGCTTGGGATTGCTCTGACCCAGATGGAAGACCTTGCATTTGGCCTTGTTGAACTTCATGAGGTTGGCAGGGGCCCACCTCTCCAGCCTGTCAAGGTCCCTCTGGATGGCATCCCTTCCCTCCCTCCAGCGTGTCAGCCACCCCACACAGCTTGGTGTCATCGGCAGACTTCCTGAGGATGCACTCAATGCCACTGTCCATGTCACTGATGAAGATGTTAAACAAGACTGGTCCCAGTACCGATCCTTGAGGGACTTCACTTGTCACTGGTCTCCACTTGGATATGGACCCATTGAAAACTACTCTTTGGGAGTGGCCATCAAACACAATAATTGTCTGATGTCTGATTTTGGTGTGTTTAAGTCACAAGGAGAAGAGGCCTGAGCTGAGAAGTTTTACTTAATCAGCACAAACTATGGAGGCAGGCCTCTCTGCTTTGAGGTGCCCATAGGTCACAGCCCCTCGGGGTCATCCCTGCCCAGCTTAGGTCCCTGCTGGAGATCCCCCCATCAGCTGCCTCCTGCTTTGCACCCCTTCCACGGACCCCCTTGCAGTGTGCAAGGCTGGGTTCTAAGGAGATCTAGATGGAAAAGGGCAGTGACAACATGGACTGGCAAGTTTCTAAATATACACGCGGGATTATGAGAGATTCTGAGAGGCTAAGAAAGAAATTACAGTTGATGATGGTAAAAAGCAATTTCCCAATGGAAAGAATTGTCACAACATAACTACTGGATTATTTAAGGCTTTGCCTTCATGCTTTTAAATTGTTTTTGACAGTACTACCTTAAGCGGTATTTGCTTGCTTTTGCAATGTCTACTTTAAAACATTTTAAAGACAAGAACATACAGTCCAGCAGTGAGCAATTAGTACAGTCTTGCCCTGCTGATACTGTGCTCTGGCTCAGCTAATATGTGAGCTGCCATTATAGTGACAGGCTGTATACGTGATAAAATAATCCATCTTTTGACAGTTACCTCATGTAATAGCATGAGGTACATACAGCATTAGGCGTCAAAGGGAGAAAATAACCTGAGATTCAGTAGTAATTACTGTGAAGAATTTAATACTTAAGCTTAGATTTTGCAGGATGCAGAGTGAGATTTTCAAGTATTTTTCTTTCTGTCATCACTGCATCATTAGATTAATATCGAGGGGTTTTTGATTGATATTCATTTCAGTCACTCACTACTGGTGATGGTTGGTGGTGAATACTGTAAATAGCACAACAAGATAATTTGTCTTTAATAGGCACATTTCACACAGTGACCAAAGTCAGTTGTAAACCAAAGATAGACCAAAGTGGAAGGAATGGAAATGGTGAGAAGGGAAACTGCAACAGCCAATCAGTTTAATTTTTTTTTCCTGATGTGATAGTGCCAGGGACTGGCACTGAGACTGGTGTTCTTGCGACAAGCATTGGTGTAGGCACAGATCAAGAGATTGTCACTACCCTGCCAAAATTGAAAATTCAAATAAGAGAGCAGACAAAGGAGAGATTAAATAATGTGCCCTTTACTGTCTGGACAGCACTGGAGTATTTCCACTGCAAACTACAGCCTGGTGCTGGGACACCTGGGCTTTTATGAGCTACGTAAGGCATTTATTTTACATTAAAGGAGAGGGAGAAATTATGGAAAGGTTTTCAATGGCAAAGAAAAATACAGGGATATATTGCAGTGTTTTTCAAGTGTACAACTCTATTGATTTAAACAACCTGAAAATGGAAAGCCTAAGAAAAGTGATACACCAGCCCAAGTAGCAATTGTATATTTACTCTGAGTTGCTCATGTTTGCTTCTGAAAATTCATAACCTGAGGTAGAACTGAACAATAAAAGAGAAAACCCAAGCATGTAAAATCAATTGATGTGCTGGCCAGCTACCAGAACATCTTTATTTTCAACAGCCATGTTCAACCATGTTTTATATCTATTTATCACTGAACACATTGGGCAGAATAAAAAAGGTGCTAATGTTAATACCTTATGAATATGCACAGAAAATGTTCCCTTTTGGTTAAGTAACAACATTTATACTAACCTTTTTATTCCTTTATGTTTAATAAGAATGACAGATAGTGGGTGCTATGGGCTAAGACTGTTCATTAACATTGTTCTATTGGGTATTCCTGACATTTAATTTCAGGACACACGTGAAATGAATGTATGTCCTGTATTTAGTTTTTGCATATTAAGCATTTCTAAAAAAATAAAAAAGCAGGAAATGTAAGGCATGACCTCAGAAACAGGATACACTTTTTTGAAAGCAGACCCTCATTTTTTAGGGAGAAATATCATCTGATTATCAACGTGAATCCTCACACATGCTTGCTGGCATTCAGAAGAGAAGTGAAAGTTCCAGCTTAGTATGCTTACTAAACTGAGGTCCCCGTTCTTGCCATGATCATCAACATCAAGCCTCCTTAACTTACACATGTGTTTTATGCTACCAACGATAAATTTGGTGTACAGTTCAGTCTGGTGTGAAAAACCTCATGAACATATGGAAAAGATGTGCATTGTCCTTCAGGAACAGAGAACAGAAGGGAAAGATAGTCAATGTCAATTAATTTCACATATTATAACAACTCACTTGTAGCAGTTTAAGCATTTAAGCTTGTCACTGTGTCAGTGCAACCATGTACATATGCTTGGACATGTATATAAATGTAATGTAAGATGTAGGAGAGGGGTTTTTTATATATATTTGAATGTTTTGGTCCATTCCAGTGCAATATCTACAAAGCTTACAGCCACCAAAGCTTGTCACGTTGAAGCTAACCCCATTCACAGTATCACAGGGTGTCAGGGGTTGGAAGGGACCTTGGAGATCTTCGAGTCCAACCCCCCATTCATCTATGGGCAGAGACTACTTGTAGAAATATTGTGGGAGCTGAAAAGATGTAGATCCCTTTCCATTCCATCAGTGGAAAAGTGTCATGCTTTGATACAAGATGCATGTAAAACATCTACTTGCAAATGATGTAACTGTCAGAAGGGTGACAAGTGGGGCCAGAAAATCTAGTTTTGAAGACGATGACATGCAGAAAGAAACTCATTCTAAGCAGAGTCTGACTTAGGTTCTTCAGTCTGTTTTATGCAGAGCTGCTCTTCAGTGTGATTATGTGTCAAATACCTGTTAATCTGCTTTAGCTCATGTCTTCAGTTTGATTCCTGGAGAGAATGGAGCAGTTCTCTGAGGAACAATGCAGGGCAGAAATCACTTGTACAAGTTTGTGTGTGCCAAGGTCATTTATAATTTGCCTTGGCACGGGAACTCCAGAATTATTTTTAGTGGCCATATTTTAATTTTATATAGCTGTTGTGGATTTCAGCCACATTTTCAAAAAAAAGATTGGACATTTAGAGTAAGCACTGGTTTGCTCTGCATCTACTCTGGCACAATTACTGGTCTTCTAGTGGGGAAGATAACCAACATTAGAAAGTAGTCCTTATTACAGCAAGACTTGTTTTTGTGAGTTCCCAAGGAAATTTAGCAGATGGCTCCTGTGATGTAGATACTGTTACTCTGAATGCCCTGACTGCTCTAGGGAGAAAGACTTCTGAAGTTAAAAACTTTCATCATTACAATTATTTGAACAGAAAATATTGGGAAGACTTCATGATTTTTCTTTATAAAATACACATGTATTTTGCAAGAATTATTTCTTTCCTATTTTTTAATCTTGGGTTTAACAGAAAGAAAAGGTTTGATGCTAACATTGTCTTATGTGGGGGCTTGTCTTGGTTGAATCCTCTTGTGTTCTTGCATCTGTTGTACAGTCTGCTAGTTCATGTAAAAGATTTTAAAACACAATCACAAATGATATTGTGTTTTTAACTTTTTGAAGAATCTAGATCTTGCTTGGCATAAAGAGTAGACTTCTTTTTGTTTGTTTGTTTTTTCTCTGATATATAAGAAATAAATCTTAGAAAACTGTATAAGGCACTTACAGGCAGGTGAATCAAAATGTATGTAATGTCTGATTTCAAAGGCAGCCATGTGTTATGACATTCAGATATTAGCATTCAGTGATACTTGTATTTTCAAGCTTCTGTATTTGCTTTCTCTTGCAAAGCTCAGCACAATCTCTAGAGCAGAAAATATTGCTAGTCGCATCCTATACCTGAGAAATTGAGGCATGAGTTGGTGACAGTAGCAGTCTAGTGTCAAACATACTGTTAGAAAGAGAAAAGGGACATTAATGAGATGGTGGCTGGGATTTACTATCAGGCTCATACCTGACTGAAAACATCAACATTAGATATTGAAATATTGTTCCTATAAAATGAAACCAAATGAATAAGATTGTATGAGATAGCCCAAAGAGCATTTTCTCCTTGAGCTCCCTGCAATGGTCTCTATATGGACCAGCAGACTGCTGGTGTCATTTTTAAGACTCTGAGATTTATATAGTTAGGTCAGCTTGAGGCTCGTATGAGTTTGCAAGTTAGTGATGAAGAAGAGATGAGGGGATAATTTACCAGGGTGAGTTAAAATAATTTACCTCCATATTCTCTCTTTACTGCTAGTTCCTCCACCTTCAACTTGTAGCTGAGAGTTGATAAATACACCTTTGTTATGAAAATGCAAGGGGAAAGGAGCAGCAGTGTAACTTTTAAATGTATAATAGCAGTCTAATTAGAAGATGATAAAGTGTCAGTACAAGGAGGAAGATGCCATGACTGCTATATCCTGCAATGAAAACCAAGTCTTGTGTGTAGTTGCAATGCTAAGTGGGTTTTCATCTATTGTGCAATCAGAGCACCCTGTGTGAAAAGAGATGCTCACTGATGATGAAGCATTTGAGAAACAAGAGTTCTCAGCAGGTTTTAAAGAAAATGGGGTGAAATCTTCCTCCAGATGCCACTGCTTCTTTATATGCTGTATTGCACTGGTAGAATACAATGATGAATCATCTGTCATGTCAGTGTATGACACAAAGTATTTGTGATGAGTAATGTCCTGAAAACAAATTTCATTGCAGCACAGTAGAATTTATCCATTTTATACTCCCCTTGGCCTATACATAACCAAACCCATCAGGCGTGATTTTCCACAGTGCAGAGGCACAGTATTGATCCTGTGTTAGTGAGATCAATGCTCCTTGGCCTCTGAATTATCTTTGCCATGTAGCAGGAGGGAGGCTTAAGAGCCAGGTTGGGTAGTTAATCACAACCTGGAGATCAAGCTGTGATGGGGTGGGAAACTTGACTCCAGGGCAGCTGGTTCTCATGATTGCTCTTGATTACAGGGTTTAAAAGTAGAGCATGAAGGGGGCTGCCTCATTAAGCTCTTGAGTGCAACAGAGGAGGAGCTTTTGGTGGCAAGATCCCAGAGACCTGAGGGAGGTCAAGGATGAAGGGTTAGCAAAAGGCTGAGCAGAGCTTGGGAAGCACACATACCTTGTCAAAAAGAGGTGAGTGGAGCACTTTTAGAAGCTTCTGCTTACAGTCAGATTCATTTGCGTGGACAGTAGAGTCATGAGAATTACTTCTGGCTATGGAGGTTATCTCTCTGTAGGCCCTGATTTATGTTGCTTTTGCTGATGGCTAATCTCAAACAATCTTCTTCTAGTCTAACCACAATTTTGGAGCTTGTTTTGTTAAGCTAATGTGAAGAGTACAGTTTTGAAAATGAGGGGCTTTAGCATTATATAGAGCTGTATTCTGTGTGAGGAAAACGTTTGTCGTCCCTTTGGTTCAATCAGCTAACAAGTAAACATGCACTAGGGAGTGTCTTATGGGGGAAAGTGGGGAGGCATTTTTTAAGTTTGTTTTTTTTTTTTTTTTTTTAAGTGATTTGATAGAATTGCTTATGGGCCTGAGCTACCTATTCCTAGACAACAACAGATATCATGCCCCCAGGTGTCTTGCCTGTTCCTAGCAGACGTGGTAGATTGCCTTTGTACCTTCCTTAAGACTATACTAGACTGGAATAGCAGTATCTGGGTGAAGAAGGTCTTTCCTCTCTGTGGAGGGGAGAGAAATCTTGTGTAAAGATTTGTGAAAGGTAATAAGAGCTATGCAGCCTGCTTCTCTCAGCTCATTCAGCCACTCACTAGCTGAGGATTCAGAATTCACAAACCAGGTGCAAATGAATTTTCACAGTAGGGAAAAAGGGAATTAAAGGAAAAACTGGAGCTGGAGGAGCAAGAAGGAGCCTGAATTTCCGGTTGCGCTCTCTACCCTTTTCCTTTGTGCCTGAGGCTGCTCAGAAGGCAGCACATTTTACTCCCCATAGCTCAAGGCTATGCCTGAAGGCACCTTTTAGTATTATGCATTTATACTAAGGCTGCACACCTGAGACCAACCACAACAGTTGAAAAGATTTCACAGGGAAAAAAAATTGTAGTCCGCCTGTGTTTCTCTAATAAAAAAAAGTCCATCTGGCTGTGTTTATAAAGGGACTGTGTCTCTTAAAAGCAATAGTTCGCTACCAACCTGGATTAACACAGACTTTCAAAAGAAATGTTAAAAGCAGTAACATACTGCCACACCCACCATCCCTCCCCTCTTGAACAACCAGGTTGTTTCTGCATATATAATTTCTTTGGACCTCCTGATGCATCTTGTAGTTGTTGGGTTTGATTTTTTTAAATTGTGCTTATTTAATAGTATACCTGCTAGTTTAGAGGTAGCAGAATATTAAACAAATTTGGTGATATGTTTTTAGAAGGGCCTAACTTGTATTAGCAGAATGCATTCTGCTTTAGACAGTCCCTTTGATGGAGGAAATTCAATCAGATCTCTTAAGCGCTTTAACAGAATTCTGAGAATTCTTTCTTGTGTTTCCGCCACTTTTCTGGACGTCTTTAGTGCTGCTTTGTGCTTGTGCTGTATGGAGTGACTTAGGAAAGAGACTGCTATGTGATAGTGTAGTTTAAAAAAACAAAATTTAACAAGAGACATAGACAGATCTACCCACTGAGAAACTCTGTCTTAATATAGCATTTTTATAACTGAGCCGCATTACAAAATCCTCTGTTGTATGCGAATGGCTGAGCTCCTGTTCTCTCTCGATGTGAGAAAGGCCAAGGTGCATAAACCTGCAGCTGCACCAAATCAATTGTTAAGATGATAGGAAACAGCAGGTCAGCTTTGCAGTCCAAGCTTAAATTTGAAGGTAATTGTTGCTTGAAAACTAGATGAGGTTTCTTGGAAACTAGTTTGCTAGTTAATATCCTTTGCTTTTCTAGTTAGGCAGTGATGCACAATTAGTAAAGGCTGGCTGGGAGGACAGAAACAGTGATGTGCATGCAACAAAATGGTTACATGTTTAAGTTAGGAGGCTTTGGTCAGAGCAACTTATTATTGTTTCTTCTTCAGCTGTGAATGCTTTGTGCTTTATTTCCCCTATGCTACTGATAGAACCAGAGGAAATGGTCTGAAGTTGCAGCAGGGGAGGTTTAGATTAGATATTAGGAAGAAATTCTTTACAAGAAGAGTGGTGAGGCCCTGGAACAGTCTTCCTAGGGAGGTGGTTGAGTCACCATCCCTGTAGTATTTTAAGAAATGGGTAGACCTGGTGCTTCAGGACATGCTTTAGTGGCTGGCATGCAGGGGGTTATTTTGTGGCTTTGAAGTCATGTTTGATCAGGGTATTTAGGTGTTGGGGTTTCTTCTGTGTTTGGTGTTTTTTTTTTTGTTATGGGCTCTGTGTTCTAGAAGGTCCTTTCCAACCATGAATATTCTGTGATTGTGTGACAGAGCCTGGAACAGGCTGCCCACAGAGGTTGTGGAGTCTCCTCTGGAGACTTTCCAGACCTGACTGGATCTGTTCCTGTGTGGCCTGCCCTGGGTGATCTTGCTCTGGCAAGGGGGTTGGGCTCAATGATCTCCAGAGGTCCCTTTCAACCCCTAACATTCTATGATTCTGTGAACCTTAGTCAGGGTTTTGTGCTCATCTATATGCAGCAGTGTTTCAGGTAGTATAAAAAAGATAGGGAAATACCATCTCTCCATTTTGAGGAGCACATGCAGGTTGTGACTAGTCCAAATCTACTATGGGCAGGCTTTCCTCTAAAAAGGACCATGAACCTGAGAAACTTCACAATATGATTGCTCCAATGTGTGCACGTAAAGGTTTTTTTTTACCCTTGCACATTGAGGTTGCTGACAGTTTTTCTACATTATTAAATTAACGTTTTCATTTCTACTCCTGGAATGATGTGAACCTCCCAGCTCTGATGTGGCACCTTTCCCCAGCCTGGAGCTCAGTTTCTTACCATTTGGATGATAAGAGAAAAACAACAGAACAAATCCCTTTATGCAATGCAAATGTTTTCATGCTGTGTAGTAACTCAGGGCTGTTTTGATAGGAGGAAGGTGGTGGTAAGAAAATTGCATTCTTTAACCCAGAGCAAGTTTAATATCACTGCTATTACTGAAGAACTGTGGTTCCTTTCTTTTAGGTGGTGCCCAAAGTACTTCTCAGCTTTACTGCAGTTTTCATAGGGATTTTTTGCTACTAGTGCCCCTGAAAATGAGGTGAAAACTTAAAAACAGACAAAACCAAACAAAAAAAAACCCCTCAACAAAACAAACGCATAAGGAAAACTGGTTCCCTTTGAAGTCAATAGATAGGCTTTAAAGGACTTGACTGTTCTCTGAAGGGCTGTTAGCAGTAACAAATGGAAATAATATAGTCTCAGTGCAGACCTCTTTGCATTATAGCTTAGACTCACTGGTTTTCATTGTTCTTAAAACAGCAGAAAAATCTCAGGTTGTAGCAAGAGCAGGATTACCTCATTTCACAACTGAACTAGATTCCTTCTTTGGTATATCTGACTGCTGCCAAGACAGGGTCTGTACAGTTCTAACTAGTACATCAAACCAGTTTTTAAACTCTTTCCAATTTCCTCCTTGAACTTAAGTGTCAGAAGAACAGTGATGTCTTTTCCTGGTACCCACTTTGGCCCAGCTGGGTTTGTTCCCTGAACTGTGAGAGTTGCACTCAATCACAGGTGAGTTCCCTGAATTCTGATGGCTTGTAAGGTGGTGTAAGAGATTAGAGGTAGATCTTGTAGAGTTTGATGTCAAAAGGGAAAGCTAATAAAAAGAAATGGATTTCAAGGGAAAGTAAATATGCTGGATGCTTTGTGAGGAATGCTGATAGAGAGGAGAAGGAAAATGAGAAGAAAACATAGGAGGGTAGTTGGCTGCTAATTAATGCAATGTTGGTAGTGCAGAACTGTGCAGAGGATTAGTGGTCAGAACAGGTTAAAACTTGGCATGGTGAAAAAGAAAGTTTTTGTAAAGACTTCAAGGGGATGTGCTTTTGCAATTAGAGGGGCTTTTTCAGTCCCAGAAATGGCTGTACTCCTTAGGGTAACTCTTCAACCAGAGAAGTTCATGAGAGAAAGTGAAGGAAATACCAGAATCCTATCGAAACTGCAGAGAAAGTCCCTTAAGATGAATATAGTTATCCAAGCTGAGGATTATCCAAGGCAATGAAGTAAATGAAAGGATGTCAGGATTTGCTGTTACCTCCAAAATGACTCAGTCCTTTCTTGTCGTCTTGTAAAGAATCATGCATGCTGGATCACAGAGCTCTTGCACTCCTTGAGGCAAGGGACATCCCAAAGGCCAATGTGTTAATATGTCTGTAGATTTCTAAAACATTTAAATGGCATGCAGCTTTCCAGATTCCCAAATAAATGCAAGAATACCAAGAGCAGCTATGGTGAATTAATTGTTCTGAAGATTTGTGTTGGAATGCTGAGCTTAAGACCTCGAGAAAAAGTGTGTTGTGAAGCTGACTGGAATATTCCCCTTTCCCAGAGATACTCATGAATCTGTGATATTAATTTTAGACTTGAATTAGTATTCCACTACTTATCACATTAAGCTCACAAGTTATTGTTGTTTTTCTCTTAAACTCTAAAATGTCCTTATTGCTTTTAGTATTACTTTTTTGACCTCTAGTTCTGATACTAAAATAAAACTAGACAAGTTGGTTACAGAAACAGATCTTGTCATACTTTCAAAGTTCTTGTGCCATTTAAACATTTAAGGCCCAACAAAGTCAATGTGAGATTTTTATCATTGACTTCACCTGTTTTTACATAGCTCTAAATTTGAACAAGAAGTAGGAAGAAATACAGTATAGATAAAAAGAGAAATGTTTTGACTATAACCCACTAGAGACCAGTTTAGAGGTCTTATGATCTGCATGAGTTTTGATTTAGGAGAAAACATTTCAAAACTATCTTAAGGGTCATTTCCCCTGCCACTCATACAGTTTGAAATATTCTGTTGCTCTATGACTACTCTTTATTCCTAAATTACATAAATGTTTCTAAAATAAGATGAGCTGTACAGGCAATTACCTGGCCTGCTCCTACAGTCTGCCTATTTACCAGGTTAATAAACCACTCCCTAACAACCTACTGGGATAAAATAACAAAAATACATCTTAAAGAACATTTCATCAATAGGTCTCAGGCTTTACAAGGACTGAGACGTATGGAATTGACTTGATTTTGCTTGAGTTACCTGTATAAGATGATATTACTCACACATACGTTATACCAAAAATACAAAAGAAAACTATGGTAAATGCATGATGACACACAGGTAAGATTCAGAAGGTAAAGGCCCTTCTAGATTATTAATTCCTTCATAATGATGTTTTTAAAACATGAGTTCAATGCTGTTGCTTTTTAGCTGTTATAATTCTAAGAAGGTGGAAAGTTTGATGTGCTACTGGGACTAGATACAGATTTTCCTTTAGCTTGAGAGACGTGTGCTGCTGGTACACACTGTTCTTTTTGTCCCCAAGGCAGATGTGCACATTAAATTGGTAACTGCAGTACCTCTGCACCTCCAGATATCTATCACTGGACTCAAGTGTTCACATAAGAGTGGATTTGTATCTGACAGCCCCCCACCACTGCAAAAAGCTATTCTCAAACCACAGAGATGGTCACTGCATGATAGAAATCATTGAGCTATGACTTAACTTTAAAGCTATTCTGTTGATATAGCTTTACAATCACCAGATTTTTTTGTTTGTTTTGCTTTACTTAAATACGTAGCAAAGAGTATTGTTAATAAGGTTCAAAAGAAAATCTTTCAGACTAAGGTGACTAACTCAATGTCCTTAACCTGTTTCTCTTGATAGAAACAGTATTTGTCTATTGACAGCAAAGCGACTGAAAAGACCTATGGGCTGAAAAAACCCAGTGCTAAGCACTGACCTGTATGCAGCCTGCAGTCAGGAATTAATAAATGGGAAGAGAAATACAGATTTCCCATTGCCTGCTTTCATGCTGAAAGGTTCAATCAATGAATGCTCAAGAACTCTACAAGCAGTGAAATAATAAAGCTTGCACTGTTTCTGAGCCTTCTCATCGAGCCTTCTCATCAAACCTTTCTAAAACTTCTCACAAGCATTGCAACAAAGGGAAGTTTTATGGAAAGAAGGTACATCAGTGATGTTGTAGCAGTTTTTGGGACCTCCCTAGCATAAGAAACAATGTGGGGAAAAGCACTAAAATGCTCACTGGAACTTAGATCAAAGTAGGTGGTGGAGGTGGCTGCTGTGAATTTATCAGAGATTGTTTCTACAGTGCAGTAGGTTGGGTAAAGGTACAATTTTTTCCTTACTATTCAGCTGAGCAACTAATATGCAATATTAGTTCAGTGTGGGATCCTGAACCTATAAAGAGCCAATACCTGTGCCATGAAGCAGCCTTTACTCCCTTGCTTGTCACATCTGCAACCCCATAATGAATCAGTGTATTATATCTCCCCTCCGCTGTTATTCCAGGAATTCCCTTCAACATTTGATAACCAGCAATGCTCATCGACCTACTCCAGTAGTGCTTTATGTGTTATTTATTGGTCACTGAATGTGTCCTTTGTGGCTCTCTAATTTAATTGGATTTTTTTCAATTTACCTTTGTTTGTCTCTGGTATATTGCAAACATAGTTAATTGCATGTGAAAGTATTCCTCCTAGAATTACAGTAATACAAACTGGAATACGATGCCTGTTTTCTGTATCTACTTATCATACAACAGCATGTTTATAGACTGTGTAGTTTTTTTTATAAAGCACCAGCACAACATTCTGGAGGTTGTGGGGATGTGCCATAAACACAGATTGTCTTTATTTAAAGTTTCCTTTTTGAATATAGCCCTTATTGTAGTTTAATCTGATCTCACTCGGCTTTCTGCCTCTTTTTCTCTTGTTGCTTTCCAGTCATGTATCTAAATACCAGTCCTTGGTACACAGAGTCTAATTCCAGTAGTGATTGGTTTGGCGACTGGTTTACTTAAATGATTCTCTAGTTTATGATTTTAGTGGCCCTTATAGCTGAATTTGTTTGTAATATTTTATCTTCAGAAGCATGGTTACCATAGTACTGTTGTCAAGGACTTTTAAATTGCCATCTGTGTTATGCAGTGGTTTGGGAGTTTGCACTGAACCCTAATCTAGTGGTACATCTATCATGTTCTTAAGGTGGCAGATCCTAGACTTTTGTGAGGCTTAGAATGTCCTTGTTGACCCAGTGAGAATTTTTCTGAGAAATTTGAACTCCGTGTCTGAAACTAGTCTGGATTCTTAGATGATCCATCTGCCATTATCATTTGCATGCTGTAGGCCTTTAAGTAGGTAGCTCTGCATCACTTTGGACTGGGAGGGAGACCTTGAGCTGGAAAGATATTTGGATGTGTTTGCTGCTAGGTGTCCATTTCTGCAGGGGAAAGCCTCCAGTGTCTCAGAGGATTGAGCTTGCCTTTTTTTTTTTTCCCCATTCTCAAAGTCTAAGTGCTGTTTTCCCAGTTGTACTTTCTTTCTCTCCTACAACATAAATTCCTGACATTTCTTTGGGTTTTGCCTCAATGTTTTTGTTCCAGTCACAAGGATAATTCAACAATGTTCATAACTGCTTTATGATGATATTAGGAGAATAGCCATTTTCCTGTAATAAATTGTGTGAGCTTGGTAGGAGGACTTGAAGTTGAAGGCTGGATTGCAAATATCTCGTAAGTATGAACAGTCAAAATTCTTGTATGATTCTGAACTTAAGTCCTGGGAGCTGTCAGTCCAACACAATATTTACTTAGCATTCAGCCTCTGGATATGAAGTGTGGCAATTACACATCTGTTACATCTGGATAAGAGTCATTGCTTTCTCTTAAGCTTTACTACAATGCCAGTGTTGATGTGCTGATACATATGAACTAGCTTTCAACTAGCTAGTTGAAACTAGATAACTTTCAGTTGATTCATGAGCTGTTTTCTGTAGCTGAAGCACCACAGAGACCTGGACTCTGCCAAAACTACCCGGGGAAATAAGTAAATACTCAGGAGGTTAATTCCTGTCAAACCTGGAGCTGGTGCAGATGTATTGCTAGCAGTACCTAAGTCAGCTAGTGTAAAGATACCTTAGAGATATCTGCCCAATACTGCATCACAGCAGTTATTAGATCAGTGAACTGCTACTGGGCAATGGATTCGTGGTTGCTTGATGATTCCATTCATAGAAAGGATATAAAAGGACCTTTTAATTTCTTGGGGCATAAACCTAGCTCACCTTGAAGCATGTCTGTGGTGCTTCTGAATCCCACCTGCAAAGTTGAGGGTATAATGAAAGTAACTGGGAGTCTTCTGGCAAGGAGAAATGGTAATTTTGCATATAACTGTTCCTCATAAAGGCTACATAAAATACAGGGTGAAAGAGAGACTGCTGTAACTACTGGATAGTTTAAGCAAAGCTTTTGCTATTGTGAAGGAAATTGAGGATTTTTAGTGGCTGGGATGTTAGACTCTGACCCTTAAACTTCTGGGGAAGGATGTAGGTCAGGAGATTTTTGACATTAAAATGTCCCAAATGCCTCTAAAAAGCTGCACACAGATACACCTATGTGGAGATTTCAGCCTGTCTTGTTAGGTGCTTCTTTGCTTGAGTATAACTGATAGTATTTTAGGGAATCTTGAGGAAGGGGGTGGGAAATGTTTCTAAAAATACCTGTCTCCTGTTGAGCTGTTTATATTGATATATGTAGATGCGCAATAGAGACAAGGAATGCAAAGCAGGCTTGGCAGCTGGTGCTGTAGGATCAGAGTAGTGGAACAAATGTCAGAATGTATTCACCTTTTGCCAGAAGGTGCGATTCAAGAGAAAAATATTATGAAACTGCTGTCAAAGTCGGGTGGATCAGGGACTCATAACGTTTGTCATTCGGCCCTTTTTGGTGTTTCTAAATGACAGTCAAGAAAAATGAGGCAGACTGGTGCTTTCATGACAGAAAGAAAATTTAATTTCTTCTTTTCTGAAAAAGGGGTAGCAGGGCAGTGCAAATTATGTACTACAGGGCACCTGCAGATGAACTATATGTGCTGATGCTTTTTTGAGTTTTCAGACTAATTTTATATGAAATGAAGAAGCCAGGTTAATTTTTAGACAACTTGACTGGATTTCAACATAGCTGGGAAGGGCTATTTGATTAAATGATTTTCCTATTAAAAGGACAAAACATTTAAAAAGGCGGTGGGGGAGGGCATCACAGAAGCCCAGAGGTCATTGCTCAGAATTAATTTTTCTAGCAAATGCTCTTAGTATCAATGCCCTTAATCTCACAAGTGCAAAGTTGTCCACTACTCTGAACCGTGTATTCCATCTGCTTCACAGGAGGACTTGTCTGGCTTGGAGATTCCAGGAATTCTCTTAACATAGATAGTGTAAAATGGGTATATGAGATCTCATACTTGTAAATTTGTAAAACCACTTAATTTTGGTTGTAGCTGTTTTAGGAGGTCAATGTAGTTTGAATTAAACATTCGTAAAAAAGAAAAAAAAAGTTTTGAAACTATAGATCACTTATCCTTTGAGGAATTGGAAATAAAACAGGCTTTGGATTTGAGCCTGATAAGTAAGAAGGCTTTATTCGAAAGTGAACTTCAAATATCAGACCTGCTAATCCAAAATAAAGACAAGCTCTACTCCTTTCTTATGCTATATCCACCCTACTGATGGATTCCTAAGGAAAATTTGCTTTGCCTTTTTCACCAGTTCAGTTATAAGATTGAGAATTGACTGCTATTAATTGTCGGAAACTTCTCATGATTTAAGAGTTTTTCTGCTATTTCTTCTTAAACAACTTTTTACCTGTGTTCCAGCCAGATTGGCCTAATACCCAAAACTACAGAAGATCAATCCCTGCTTTGAACTTCTGGATCTCTTGATAGAAGGCCAGACATTTTATCTTGATAGAAGACAAGGTCAGCTCTTTTATAAAACTTGGCTCCTATGTAAATACAAATCTAAGTTGAGGAAAGAATGATTTTTCCTGATTTATGGTGTGACCCAAGTCTTGTAATGTCCTTCAGGTCTGATTTAATGCTGGCACAGTCTCTGGGTTTGACTTCCCAGTTATTGGCCATTCATCAAGAAAATGGATGAATTTGATCTATTGTTTTCTCAGGTGGGCCACTGCTCCAACAGCATGCTTCACAAAAGTTCAGAGGGATTCAAGCCAAAAGGAAGGCTTTTCCTTTTTTTTTTTTTTTACTCCCCTTTTTCCTTAGAAGTTTTCAATGTGAAGGGTAATAAAGTAAAAAGAAAGAAATGTCTTCTAATGTTGAGTTATCATCCACATGAACCAGGCTGAAGAGATGCTGAACCACAAACACTGACACTTCCATGTGCACCTAGATTCACCCCTTTGAAGGAATGAACAGGAAGTAGTGAAACAAAGAAAAAAAATTATGAAAAGGCAGGGATTTTAGCAGTATCTTCTGCTGTCTTCTTTCTGAGCACACAGACGCGACCTTTGAATAATATGAATGCTATTGAAATGGCACATGCTGATTTCAGTGGCGAAAGTAAGAGCTGCAGGAATTGGCCAGTGATATAAAGCCATTTCCAACTGTTGTCCTTGAATTAATCATTAAAATCCTGATAAATATGCAAAACAATAAGGAAGCTACTTGGTTGGACACTTAGGCTGAATTGCCTGTGAAATTACCTGCAATAAATACCATGGGTTTAATTGTAAACATTTAAATGGTGAAGAAGTTCATATCACTTGAGAGAGGGTAAAGGGGAGTTAGATGCAACACTTTTGCCTCCTGTTGAAATGATGGGTCCTACTCCAGCTACTGTAATTGGATGTTCATCTGCTGGGATTATTCCAGACACTGCTATAGGCAGCAAAATAGCAAAAGTGAGAAGAGTTCCTACACCAGACCATGGTTAAAATAGACCATAGATTTGATGGCTGGTATGCTTCCTTATAAGGCAGGGATGTAACCTGGGAGAGAGTGGGAAAGATGATGAATATGTCAATCTCATCAAGGGGAAATCTGCTATATCTGCAACTTAGAGGTCCTTCCTAGTCCCTAACCAAGAAGCCTGCAAAGCTCAATGCTGACAGACTGCATATGTTTAAGCTACTAAAATGTTTTCACCTCCCACTGGCTTCATATACTTTGACACTGCAAACCCTGTGGTATTGAGCTCTAAATCAGTTGATAGGCTGTCACAGCTCCCTGAATAGATGGCCAAGTTATAGCTGAATTTTATTAACCTTTCCTAATTTTCACTGTGGACCAAACTCTGCTTCCTTTACTTGTGTAAATGATCCCATTGGTTCCACCTCATCTGAGTTACTGGAGTATTGCTTGCCTTTGAAATAGTAATCTACAAGAATAAATTAATTTATTTTAATTAAAGTGTAGAAACCATTCAGGAAGTAAGGGGAGATTTTGAGACAGAGACCAAATACTGTCTAGCTACAAGTGGAAGTTATATGCTACACTGCCATTCAAGTTAATTTTGGAGAAGCTAGAGATGAACTATGATTTTAAGCATAAGCTAAATGAAAGCATCAGTTATGCTGCTACAGTCATCTGAAGAAGTGATAAACAGCAGATTTTATGACCGAATCTAATGCATCTTGGACTTTCTGAGGTGTGAAAGCAAGGGTGACAGACTAGCTAGCTCACCTGGACCTGCTTGGCATTGTTATAAATGGCAGGGTGCTTACTAAGACAGATGGTCAGTCTTGCCAGGAATGACAGGGCAGGTAACTGCCCGCAGACTTTCTGCTGCTTGTCACTTTCCTGTGGGATCGATGTCAACTTCTGCCAGTTGAGTGTTGTAATGACTGTGACTTCAGACCACCTTACATGTGGATCAGGCTGCCAAAACCAAGCTGAGGTATGGCATTTGTCTCCTGGCTATGCAGGTGACCTATGGAACTCTGGATGGGATTTTTCCATTACTTCCAGTCCTTTATCAGTCAGTTCAGATGATTTGTCAATTTATTTAACACTTGAGGCTCTAGTTAAGCACTCTGTCAGGTCTTAACGTAAAAGAAACATGGCAGAGGTCCACAGGTGGTGTTGCAGGATATCTTAGTTGGGGGCCAAAATGCTGTAAAGCATTTAGATAGAAATTGCACCTGAAGCAAGTAGCTGCTCTGCCTCAAACTTGCTGGAAAAGATGCTTAAACTTTTTCTGACAGTTTGAAAATGGTTTTAGTATATGATCTGTTGTAGTGACTGTTGTGATACTCCTTCAGGAGCCTGGTAAATTTGAGATTAATAGTTTAGGAGGCCTCAAATTTAGGAACTGCACGGTAAAAGACTCAAGGATTAACAAGTATTTTTTTTGGGGGGGAATATGTTCTTTGACTTAACCTGAGGCTTTAATACAAGCTTCATAAGGATTTGTGGAAGAAAGTTGCATCTTTCATCTGAGCTGTACTAAGGGGCACCTGCTCCCTGTAGTAGCTTAAACTATCTTCACATACTGTCCATGAAATACATAAAATATTGGCTTGTCCTGTTTTTTCAAAAAGGAAAACCATTATCCTGGTGTTTGGGGGCTGGGTTTTAATGCAGTTTGACCTCACTGCAAATATATACAAAGAAAAGCATGCTTACTCTCTTCGCTAACACAATCGAGCAGGTATTACCTGCTGAGTCAGAGGCTTACGACCTGTAGTCAAAATTCTGTGATAAGGAACAAGCTGCCCACAGATGGCACAAGTTAATAGTCTGATCCTGCAATTGGGACACATGAAAGAAATTATAATTCATAGAAAAATAGAACAGTTCTGATGGCCTAGAATAGATCTTTACTGCCCTGTACTTTGTACCCTCATTTATAGAACAGTGTTATCGTTCTGCTGCACTTAGTATTATTTTTAAACTTGCATAAATAATTCCACAAGACTGAGGATAACAGGGGACTGCAGTACCAAGGCAAGGAGTTTGACTTAATCTTTAAAGGAAATGATGCCATTCCCATTGATTTCAGCTGCAATTAATGAAACATTGCCATGCTTAAAGCAATATTTGAATCTGCTCTCAAGGATGATGTTGCCATGTAGCACATTTGGTGCCCAGGTAGTAGGCAGGACTAGACAAGTGGCTATTAGGAAGTACTACTTAGAAATATATATAAAAATCTTAGCAATTAAATAATGCCATAAAGCCAAGAGTCAGTTCTACTTTGAACAGCACATGTAAATGTCTTATTTTTTGGTTGTTTAAAGTTTGGGTGTTGTGGGCACTAACATGTCATTATGAGATCTGCCATCAGGGTGCAATGCAATAAATCTTCATATTGACAAAACTCCATGAAACTTGCTTAAATGCTGTTGTGTATCTTGGTATGCAGCGTGCTGTCCAACATGGAAACTTGGAAGCAAATACAAATCCTAAGAAAATAAGGAGTAATGTACAAAGCACCACATGTTCTAATATCTGCAGTATACCCAGAAACAACCAAGTTGTCTGGGTAGTTATTTTTGTCTTATGGACAGAGGACTGGAAGGGAACACACTAGTTCCCTGTGAATGTGGAAAAGATGTTCAGTCCAGAAGGTGTAACCACTAAATAGCAGCAATAATTTCATTTGAGCATGAGAAGGTAGTTGTTCATTTTTGTAACTTGCAGAAATAATTTTTTATTTATGGTGTTAAGTAGGTGATAAAAATATTATTGAAGATGGGCCTCTACCTATCCTTTTAAATTACTAGTAAAAAGTAATTATACTAAAGACATCTAAATATATGAAAGTTCATAAATATGATGAGTTAGATTACTATGTGATTTATAAGATTTTGTAGCATGCTGGAACAATTTCATTATATGTATTTAAGGCAAAAATAACGGAGCAGCACTTTGTGAGAGCTGGAACTCCTATTATAATACTCCAGTTTTCAGAAGATGCCAACTAGGACTCAAATGTGACTTTATACTTGGAGCTTTGACTGCAAGGAATGGCGTTGTAGCCAACATATCAAATGCTAATCAGAGATATTTGCATCTTCAGTGAGTGGAAGGAAAAAAATCGTTGCTTGAGCTAGTTTAAACTGGTTCTATTTCTGCCTGTGTTTGTCTTTTGCCAAGCAGCGGTGGGTATGCTGAGCACTGGTGTGTTCTTGTGGTACTGTCATTATCTTCTCCCATCAAAAGATTACATTGCAAAGTTAAGAATTTTTTCCTCTTTCCTGGAAATCTGATTCTGAAGGCCCCAGTGTACTGCCATAATTCTCTTATTACTTAAACCTGTCACTTATTGCTTTCCTAATCAGGGTTCCTAGAGTTCAAGGTGAAAGTCAGAGATGCTGTGGAAGTTACATTTGCAGTCTGGTTTTGTAAGACTAACATCACCTTCATGCCACTAGACAGTGCGTTTTAACTTCAGCACCAGTGGGCTAATTTCTACAAAATGTAGATAAAAAGATGTCCACAGGAACACTGTGGACATTGTTAATATATTTGTTAAAAATATCTGTCAGTGAAGACAGACTAGTGATTCCATTCACAGCATGAACACTAATGGTGTAATGTGAACTCAACTCTGATCAGACATGAGAGAATCTCTACCAGGTCATTTTTGGTTATGTATTTACATCTACAGTGGAAGTCACTCTAGATTACTTCCCCTTAAGCAGCTTTGACAGAAGAGGATATTTTTCATTTACCTGCTTGTTCTTGTAAAAATGTTAGTCATTTTGAATTAGAGAATTGAATGTGTGATTGGCTCAGCAGTTTCTGATTTTTTTCCTCAAGTTAGTTAATGCAATTATGTTACTTTGAAACTGTAGTGAAAAATGTGTATCCAGTTTAAAAAAAAAAAAAAGTCTTGAATGGAGTATTCACATTTAGTGAGAGACAAGTAAAACTTTAGGTCAGACAACAAAAGATGATTAAGTGTTGATTTCAGATGAGTAATTTTTTGACACAGTCTCCCATAACATCCTTGTGGAGAAACTCGGAAAGTAGGGGATAGAAGAGCAGATAGTAAGATGGATTAGTAACTGGTTGGACAATAGAGTCCAGAGAGTGGTGGTCAATGGTGC
>JANHGN010017290.1:90823-112430 GCA_024605025.1 Megaceryle maxima
TTTTTTTGATTCAGATGAGCTTTTCTGTAGAGATTCTAGACATCTAGCTAAGGTCCTACTGTGCTGGGTTATTTTTAATGTGTAACTGCAGTTCCATGTAGTAAGTAGGCAATGGGAGGCTTCTTGGCTCTTATTTTAGAGAGTGTGACAAACTTCCTCTCTTTGAAGTGAGGTGCACGCTGCTGGGAAAGGGCTTAGTTGTACCTGCAGAAAAAAACTTGATACATGAGAAATGCAGAACATGCTAACAATGGTATCTCACTGTTCTGGTCCTTCAAAATTATTCACACTTTGCAGAAAGAACATTTTGATTTCATTGATTTGTTCTGAGATTCTCAAAGTGATCTCTAGAGGATTAAGATGCACAGTTCCCATTAATTTAAATTGGAATTAGTAACCGTTAAATGCCTTAAACGGTTTGGGAAATCTTAGTTATATTTTTTTATTATATAACATTATTCAGCACAATTAACCTATAAAGCAGGCAACCCTGAGTGTGGTGAGCAGGTGGAACAGTGACTTGTGTAGGTGCCAGCTCTTTTATTTTGACAATCCTGGCTTGATTCAGGGTTCGGCAGCTTCTGCGTGGCCCGTGATGAGAGGCAACACATTCAGTCAGAGACTGCCCAGGAAGATCAGTCATGCTCACAGATTAGAAGAGCTTTACTCCCAGCTAAATAAAAAAATTATTTTAGACTGTGGTGAGTAGGCACTGTGGGTGGATGGTACTCCAGAGTTAAGGACCAACATCTATTCTGAAATCTCATTTATGTAACGTAAAAAATCCTTTTTATATCTGTATGTCAGAGACAGAATCCCTTTCTGCTGTCCTGTCAGCGCTATCCAGAACAATCTGTCCAACTGGCACATTAGATTTCATGGCTCAAAATCTGCACTCGTGCCTGTTTCTTGCCTTGTTGTATATGTCTGGTTATTTTGGCTCTTCTTTCATTTGCCTTTTGTTTGTAATATTCAGGAATTAATTTAGAGAGACACTGAAGCTATACCTGTAGCTTGGTGTAAAAGGGCAATGCACTCATTATCTTAATAGCTAGGAACTTTAAAGACCCCAATTATATCTCAAGCTTCCTGCATAATGTTTGGCAAGTCATGTGCTCTCCCTGCTTCTTACCCACCCCTTACAGAAGTAATGCACACTCCATAGTTACAGGAAAGGGAAACTAGAAATGGTGTGCAAAGCTCTGACTGGAACTGGAACCAATGTCTTCAGACCCAAATCTGGGGGCCTTAGAAATTTTATAATTATTATAACAGTGCTGTCAATATGTGACTTAAATGTGATGATAGCCAAATTATAATTTCAAGTAGAAACCTGAATTGTGAAGCATTTTTAAATGGCAAATTCTTAATTCTGTTTTAAATATATATATATTTTTTTTAGCTTACTGTTTAAACTTAGATGGTTTGAAAAGCATGAACAAGGACAGCATTCTATTAGAACTGCCTTTCTTTGTAACTGTACTTGTACAGTTTGTCTGATCTCAGCTGCATAAACTGTGTAAGGGGAAAACTGTTGTGAAACCCTCACTACAGATTAGTAAAATAAGTTTTGGAAGATAAGGAAAACTTTTTAAAATTGAGTTCTGTGTGAGCCGTGCTCTAGGTAAGCCCATGTTGACATACTTTTCATCTATAAATTACTGGGGGGAACAAATAGTGCCAAGCTGTTCTAAGTAAATGATCTGAGTACATTATGTTTACAAAAAGGTGGGTATAGGGCAGAATTAAATTTTGCATCATGGGTATGAGAGCACTACTCTGGGCATTAAGTACATTAGGGCATGCATCTTTCTTAGCATCAGCTATTATATCCTTTTAATCCATATTTCTCATAGTACATTTCATTCTTGAAAATTGGGAATTTGTTCTATTTTTATAGAAATGAGCTTATTGCAAATTGGCATAGTCTGCTGTGTACACAGCTTTCTGTGCCATGTGGGGACCACAGGGCAATTATCAGAGGCATCCACTGAAAGACTTGAGTACTTTGGCAAATGTTATTTTGTTTTCAGATAAAGTAAATAGTTTTAGTGCTGAAGGATATTTAAGTACTCTAACTTTTTGTGTAGTTTATTTAAATTGTCTTTTCCCCTACCCCTTCAAAAAATGTTCCCCTCTCTACTGAGTTTTCCTTTTTTTTTTTTTTTTATGTGCTTGAGCACAGTTATGTGGCTGCCTTCAATATCTTCTATGAATCTGAACATATAGTAACTTATCCCAAGTTGTGGTTATACAAGGATATTAATCCAAGGACAGGTCCATTTAATAGTTTAAAACCCTAGGTCCTCTATGTGAGGAAACAGAATTATGTGTTTAACAGCTGTGGTACTCTCCTTAAAAATAAAACTACAAATAAAGGCTTGTCTTCTACTGGGGGTGGGTTACCTCTTGTGTTATTCTGCTGGTGCACTGCAGAAAAGACCTATAGTCTTACCTATTGCCCATCTAGATCATCGCAAGGAGACTGGAGTGTGTGCCTTAAGCTGCCTATTTTTCTATGCCTCCAATAATACTGTGGAAAATGTGCATTACAAGTTTTTGAATTCTACCCTCTACTATCTCCTGACTCTTTTTCAACTGTTCATTGCTGTTTTTTCCAATGAGCATAAGCCCTGACATGTGTTGCACATGTTAACAAGTCCTCAATACCTATGAGTGGTTAATAAAGCTTGGTTTCTTCTTGACTTGCCTGCCAGGTTTCCTGTACCCAGACCAGTCTCAAACTCAGATGATTTGGTCAGGCATAGACTGTGAAGCTGCTGGGTAGGTGAAACATCCCTCCCTTTACTTCAGCACGTGCCTCATCCATCTCCAGCTGCTGGTTTTCATGAAGCTGGAAGGAATGCAACACATAAGACCTCTGCCGCTTTGCCATGTGTAATTATGGTTGGCCAGGTTCAAAAGCTGTTACAGAGGAGTGGCAGATACAAGGCTCATGGGATCACAGTTTCTTTAAGGAACCCAGGCTAAAATTACCTTCCCATATTATATGGCATTGTATCACATTACATAATGTGTGTCTTCAGGAAATGACAAATGCTAGGCAGCTTTCATTACCTGCAGCACTAAGTGCACTCATTTTCCTTGTTACTGCAGTAATGCCATGAGTTTCTTACATTTCCTGCTTTTTGGAAAGAACTATATACCCTCTTGTGCTGTACAGCTCTGCTTTGTCAGAAAGCTCACCTTTCCTTTGAAGTTCACTTTCCTCTTCTGTTTTCTTTTGCTGGGGGACCATTACTTCTGTCATAACAGTGTACTTATTTGTCACTACCTCCCAGCTGGTTTCTAGAGAGGAGATGATCTCAGTTTGCTCAGGGAGGGCCGAGGGGAGTGGAAGTGGTGCAAAGGGTTTCTGCAGTTGACTTGCTCATCCCATTGGTCTACTGTGCTGAGAATTCTCCATGCTGGCTTCTTCACTCTGGCTGCTTTATCACCTTCAGCAGCCAGCCTTACCTAATCCCAGACTGTGTCAATCAGTGATCCCTCTTCTGCATTTAGAGCTTTCCTTACTTTCAACTTTTCACTGTTTTCAACACCTTCTTGTGTTTCTGCTGAGAAGTGCTTTTGAACAGATGCCACACTGCACCTTGTCAGGTCTGTTCAGAAATGTGCATCTGGATGAATTTTCTGCATGCAAGAAAAAGAATAGGTATCCTTATTTATCCTTCTATGTATATGTCAAATAATGGTTCAAGGTAGTCTAAGTTGGTGCGACTCTTGTGAGACCTTGATTACTCTTCATGGAATACAGTACTGCTGTTCACAGTTAATTAACATAATCTTAATATTTTAATATAATTACTTTTGCAGGAAATGTAACATGGCGAAACTGAAGCAGTGCCCACCATTTCCAAAAGGTTGAATGTCTAAAGATGATGATAGGTAGGTCCTTTTCAGTGATAACCAATGTTTGAGTTTGTAGTAACTGACCCCCACAGCTGCTTTTTGGGTTGTAGGGTTGATTGTTCTGCGCATTTCTGCCCATCCCAATAACGTGTGTGCTCTGCAATTTAATTACTTTTTTGGTCTTCACCAAGTTCTCTTGCCAGACTTTGATTCTGAAGTAAAACAGTAGAGACACAGATATTTACAATTTAGTCTGAATACTTTAACATAGAAAAACAAATGAATAAACGCATTCTTCTCCTACTTCTTTTAAATTGTTGTCCCTTGATATCTACTGTATTGATAATGGGGTATTCTGATTTCTCACATCAAACCCTCAGTCTTTCCCTTTTTTTGGTATTGTCTTTTCCTGTCTTTTCCAGGTGTAGCTGAATCTTTGTGCTGTTAACATCAAGCTAACTCCAGCTACTGAGCTCCTTTAATACTACAATTCAAGAACCAGATGAATGAATCCCTTCATCTAAAATAGTTCACATTTTAACAGTATTTATCTCTAGCAGATTGCTACCTACCAGTCTAAAGGTGGCTGCATTGCTATATATAAAATCAGCAGGCTGTAGAGCATGCCAAGTTTTATCAGTCTGTTTTGCACATAGGTCATAGAAGGTGCTTAAAGGCTTTGTGTACATTTAAATAATTTTCATTATCTTTCTTGTCACAGATGATTCTTGGTCTCAAATTTACTTTAGCTTTCCTCACCTCTAAAGGTGTCCTTACCACAATGTTCTTGAGGGTAACAGAGGTGAATCTAGGTTTTCTATTTTTAATCTTTTTTTTATTTATTTATTATGACTCTGCATGGATACAAACAACAACAAAAATACCCAACACAATAACCAAGCAAACAAAAAAACCCCACCCAGGTTTCTTTGTCAGGCAGGTAAAATGGATTAATATGGTCAGCAAACTGGAAAGCTGTTTACCTTATTGTTTAGTCTTTGACCTCTATGTAGAGTTCAGACTTTCTAGTGGCATTTTACTGTTTTGACACCTCCTTACATGGTCAGTTTTTCTCCTGACATGGGGGAAAAGTAAACATTGTTCGCAGTACCAGGTGGTGTATCTGAAGCTTAATCTATGTGGTCCTGTTCATTTTTGAGTCTTGTTTTCTTTTATGTGAGGTTATTTGTCCATTACCATTCAAATATGATCTGTCTTGAAATAGTCAGACACCGATGGCAGACCTGTAAACTTAAGTACAATCTCAAAGCCTTTTCTACTGTTTTCTGGGTGGTGGTCTAGACCTCCTGTACTGGCAAAGACCTACGTTTGTTCAGTGTATTCTAATCTGTGATGGTGGTTTTTCACATCCCATCTTTGAACTGTTGTAGTACTACTTTTACTTGTTTTGTGGCAGTATAGTATACTTCATGGCAGAACTAAACTACCATATTAAAATGAATGCTGAAAATAGTTGCTTTTCCTTTCTAATGATTTAATTTGGGAGATATTTGAAGAGAGTGTATTTTATAAAAGCTTCACAAGGGTGAGTCTCCCTTAGGCACAGAGCAGCAGCGTGGTGCATTGTGCTTTCTTATTGTGATAGTTGCAAGATATCAAAAGTAATCTTCACACTGATGGAGGCATCAAATGAGAAGAAAAGCCTTAGAGCAGGAAGTTCACAGTTTGTATTCCAGTGCATTATGAGCTGATGCATGGACAAACTTCAAGTGTTTTCTGTATTTGAGACTACCTGTTGGAATTGTTCCAGTGTTCACAAAGCCACTAATAATCTCTGATTAAGTGCAGTAATGTAGGGTAAGAGCCATCCTTCATAACATGAGGTACATTTGTAAGTTTGTGCTGAACTTAAGTCTCCATGAACGTTCTCTAGAACTGAAACCAGGACAAGCGCTAATTTGCTTCTGTTGATGACTAGACTGGTATATAAAATACAGGTGGGAAGCAAAAAGTTTGGCTTGATAGTCTGAATCTGGACATAATGAAAGAGAAGATAATTAGAAGGGATTTGACTAGAGCAGAGGTGTTTTGAGGAATGATCTGGAGGTACTAAAGTCTATAAAAAGAAGCTTCAACAGTGTTTGATCTTCTTGAATGAACTTAAAGTCTAGAAGCCCTTAATGAAAATGTTTTTCCACAAGATGTTTATTCCTAAAATTACTGCTATACTAACTGTGAGGCTTCTAATTGTGCTGAGGGACAGGATGGCCAAGCCTCTGAACCTGAAGTAGCTTGTTAGCCTAGTGATTGAGTTCATTCATCTGTAGCAGCTGGTTGTTTTAAAAATATTTTAATTCCTTGTTTTCTTTTTTAGAAAAACAAAACCCATAAACTTCAAATGTAAAATTGTGTCTGCTGCTTTGGAGACTGGGTATGGAGACTTGTGTGGAGCCCAGTTTAAGGCAATAGGGTTATTTCATGTCCATTTGCATGGAACAGTATTCAAGATTGGGCACCAGTGTAGTCCATTAATCTATAAATAAGTGTTACAGATAAGTTCTCAGGTAAAATCAATGTTACTATTTGCCAGGGAAAGCATTGCTCAGTGACTCGTAATGTTCAGATTAGGGGCCTTGATCTGGGTACTGAGTTTAAAAAAAAAAAAAAAAAAAAAATTCTTCCTCCCTGTATCAGCAATGTGGTTATGAGCAGTGCCCTTGAAGGCAGACAGCAGACAGTGTGATTGCTTTTCAAATTGAATGCCTCACCTGCTGTTTGTAAACGTGTTCTTCTCTCATTTACCCCGTTACTGAACAAACAGTCATTGATTTCTTTTGCACATGTTTTTTAAGGAAGCAACATCCAAGATTGGACACAAATGCAGAGCCTGTCTACTTAGTGAGGTATCTAGCTTAAGATTGCACACTACTTAAAGTGTAGCTGGTCCTTTTTATTGTTACTGATTCTGTTAATAAGGGAAGTGAAGACAGCCGAAGAGAATGTGCAGGTTATTAGTGCACACCTGCCTGGGAAAACCTGTGTTTTAAAGTAATTTGTGAATTGTGTTTGACTTGAATATGTGTGAAGGACAACTTAATGGCAGAAAAGTGGTTAAGGCTGTATGAACATGTTTGCCACTTCTTCCTTTAGAACAGAATCAATTGCAAACCTCCTGATGCCAGCTTTGTGACAGAGGACAAAGTTTGTTCATTGTTCTGTAACGGGATCCGTGTTTTCAGTAAGGAAAAAGCACAGTGGATTTGTCAAATACAGACTTTTTATTTTGTAGGGATTTTTGTATATCCTTAATGGTATGTTTCTATATTTTCATTCTGCTTGTTGTCTGTCTCTTTTACAGTGTGTCTTGGTTATAGTGGTTCAATTCTCCTGTGTGTACCTGATCAGTTCTCCTGCAACTTTGATTAGTAATTGTACTGGGGGGCCTTTAGTTGGCCCTACCCATTCGGTTAGGTACTGTGCAAATGTATAATGGAATGTAGTCTCCATGCAATATAATTGCTGACACACGTGTTTCAAGGAGTGTTAACCAAAATCCAGAAGATATAAAAAAAGCAGACTTAAGCTGTGATTTTTCTAAGGAGGTCAATCTCCTTTTTATTATTATTTTTCAATTTTTGAAAGTATCCCAACTAATTGAAATTTGAGTACAAAGGCAAATCTGCTTCAGGATGTGATTAACTCAAGTGCTGAAGTTAAGTCTAGTTTGCCTTTTGATTTCAGAAAATGAAATTCACTTAGCAGCTTGCTCTGAATTTCCTTGAATGTAGGTGCCCAAAAGACACACAGGGAACTGTGTCTCTCCACTGTGTATGCTGCCTAGAATTGGCTAATACAATTATGGCCTGCAATCAAATGCAGGACTCCTTGAGTTCATCTGGTAATGAACCTTCTGCATCCTCTATGGTGCTTTAATTAATAAATGGCAAAATGCTGGCATGAGACAGAGCAGCATGGCAATGTGTTTAATTCCAGCATTAAAGGATGACTTGATTACACCTATATAGTTACTTTCCAAGTATATGCTACTTTTCATAAGAATACTTACCTCCATATCTTTCTGGGAGCAAAGTGGCTTCCCAGGTTTGTCAAAGGAGTGCTTTATGTTAACTGTTCCACGTGTTAGAGGATAAAGAATACTACAACATTTTCAATGGCTTGCCTGGGGCCGTCAACCATGTTTATTTCTTCAAACCAGAGCTACTCAGTGCTGCTAATGTGACAATATATAATTAAGGCATGTGGAGTTACAAGCAGTTTTATCCAAGTGAATGGCATTGTACCATTTTGTTAAAAGATGGACTGCATTCATATAACAGATTAGTGTTTGGTCCTTATCACTTGAATTCACAGGAAGGGTCTTCTACTTCTAGGGCCAAAATTTTTACAATCTTAAATGTGTGGAAATAGACTGATGAGAATATGACCAGGCTGATACACATGACTAAAGAATGAATTACTATTTTTCTTTGGATGGTCTAACATATCATTGATTACGTATCCTCATTCTAACGTATGTAGATCATTCCACCTCCTCCTGCTGCCGATATGTTGACTAAACTGTTGTATATGATTCTGACTTGATCAACTTTTTTCCTGCTGGAACGTTCACTACAGAGCATACAACTAATTTGCCTTGAAAGATCTTTCCCAGATGCCATAATACTTTTCAGGCTAGAAGTTTTTACACAGAAAAGCAAGACATCTCAGCCTTGGTCCGTAAGATGGATTCTGCACAGATACAAGCACATTAGACAGCTGACTTGGTGAGAACCCCTGCCTGTATGGATTCACAAGCCTCATGCAAACATTGTAATTTTGACTACTTCAAAGTAGTGTATTCACTCATAGTTGTATTCTTTGTAATTACTTCTGTTATGGAATTGTTTATGTTTTGAACTGACTTTTCAGAGCACCATTAGGAGAGAGAAAGGATGAGGAATGCCTGGTTTGGATCATAAGACAGACTATAGAAATCCAAATAAAACTTGAAAGAAAATAATGCAATTTTGCTATAAAGTTTTCTGAAACGTGCTATTGAATGAAATGTCAAAACAAGCATTACTTTAAGTCTTGCACGAAGATTAAAAAAGGAAAAGCAGCAGAGTCAAACAGCAGGTCTGTTAAAGCAGCAGGCTAGTGTGTGTTTGGGCTTGTCTTTCAGGTCTAGTGCTGCTTGACCATGACAAAGTGTTGCTCTTGCAATGTGAAATAACACCTGAGACTATGCAGGTGTCTCTTGTTCCTTAGCAAGTCTTAGTTATGTACATTCTTTAGGTACCATATAGATGCTGCTGTTCCTGTTATAAATAATGACTGTCGGTGAAATTCAGTACGGATGCTCACAGGGGAACAAGTCAGGTGGTGAGATCTCTGCATGTATACTTACCTCCTGGACTAGCCATTTAATTGAATCTAAAATCAATTTTCAATTAGTGGTGGTCTGGCACCTCATATTAGCTGTTAAAATTGTGAATAAAAGTCAAGAGAAAAGCATGCAAATCTATAATTACTTTTACCTTAATGAAATGAACATTAGCAGCATTAAGAAGAGATGTGCTGAGTATTTAAGAAAGAGTTCAGGAGGATAGTTAACACTGATGGGTCCAGAGATGTTAACCTTTACCAGTCTGGCAATGTAGTTGGTATTACTGCATTTATCAAGGCCAGGATGTCTTTATAGAAATGGTTTTTGACCGGTGTTTAAAAAAACAGTGCATCCCTAAGTAATAACACTGTGGTTTATATTATTTTCCCTCTTGAAATGGAAACAAAAAAACTGATGGTAGGTCAGTCAACACCTCTGTCTTAAACTAGCCCTGCTGCTGGAAAAAAAATAACTGGAAGCCTCAAATTGAATTTCTTCCAATGAGAGACTTGTCTGATTTAGACAAAAATGATTTAAAAATGAATATATGGCATCTATGTCTGAATGCCCTGGAGAATGTAATAATTACAAGTGGAGTTTCCATTACTATTTGTCTTATAACTTCTAAGATGATCCTGTTTGTGGTTTTGCAGTTGATAGAGGACATCTGGCCTCTAGTGCAAGAGGCCTATCCCCTTTCCTGAGAGTGCAGCCACATCACCTCATAGCTGAGGTCTGGTCAATAATTTTGCATTCAGTCCCATACTGTGAGTCTGTTCCAGAGCGACCATTATTTTGCAACCATTGCCTTTTAGGCTATTTGTTTTAAATTGTTGCAACATAAAATCAATACAACAGAGCAGGGCTCAAATGGTAAACACTGAAAATGGGAATGCTGTTTCTTCTGCTAAGCCTTCCACATGTGTTTTTCATTATTTTTAGCACGAGGGATTGTGTGTTTCTCTTTCTCCCAATTTCGAACAAGTTCTACTTCTGTAAACAGCCTAGGTGGTTTTCTTTCAAGTGTTTCAGAAGATACTCTGCCCAGGTCTTTCACAGGCCTTTGGGATATGTTTAATCACTAGCAGGGGGGAAGTAGTTGGAAAGTTGTTAATACAAAATGGATGGTCTTCAGATCTCATCACTTTTCTACGTTATGTAGACTGTCCCATTAAAGAACAAATGGGTAGCATTAAAAAATAACAAACCACAAAACAAAAAATATCACCATTCAATTCCCATGAGTAAATCACAAGTTATGATAGTAATTAAGTAATGCACATGTGGTATCTAAAGTATAAATTAGTAAAATATTTTCACTTCAAGCAGCATTGTCTGACAGCTGTAGATGATTGTTTTTTATTGTTCATGTCAAATGCTTTAGAACTACAGTAGTGAGAAAATGTCCAACAATATCTGAACATAGGGTGCCTCTTCTGTTGTGGGTCTAGGACAGATGTGTGGGGCCAACTTTCTGCAGGACTAGGGAGAGTTGGCCAGTTGGCTGGTTTCATTCTTTGCTGTATTTTAAAAACACAGGGTTGGTGTTGAGCACTGTCTGATCATCTTACTGCTACTGCTGTATGCATTTCTGAAACACCTATTAGAGCTTTTAATGATAGACTGTTGAATTTTGCTTAGGCTTGTTAATCCTCTTATGGGTGCTATCATTCCACTTCTAGCAGTACTACTGAGCTACTGCTAAGGACTGGACTTGAAAACATGTGACCCATCCTGCAGTAAATGCAGATTAAGCACATTTGCAGCAAGCAAGGTTTTATCTCTTTGATGTCCTGACAATTCTAACAACACCTGACTTCTGCTTTGCTCCCTGATGAGTGTTGGAGTAGCCCCAAAGGTACACTGATTTAGTCGGACTGCTCAAGGCCCCAGGACTGTTCTGTGAGCATGGGCTGAACAGGTCACTGGAGACTTCTCCCATCGTACTTGCTCTTCCTTGGTTGTTCCTTTCATACAGACTGGCACCATATTGATTCTTTGCTGCTGGAATGGTCCCTGGAGAAGGGACCTGCTATTAGTGTGCTGATGTACCAGTGTCCTTTGTTGTTGTTCCTAATGCAAGTCAAATATAGGTAATAATGGAGAAGTCGCAAGGAAGTTCGAAGGCTCCTATGGAGATTTTTTTTTTATCTTTATTTTTCCCTTTCTGTCTTAATGCTGTTATAATTGGCTGGCTAATACATATGGTTTTCTTCAGGTACCCTGTGGTTTCAGATGCCATTGATTTAACATCTAAGCTTAAATATCTTCCAATTTTGTCAAAGTTCAGTTCTGAGACCGGATCTTAGTTTTACGACGCAGCCCCATTTCTACCATTTACAGTAGTAATTACAGTAATTCATAGCAAAAAGACCACCTGTTGTGCTGCAGTTTAAATTGATTTCCTGCAAACAGTCCCATATATATATTGAACAGTATATTTTTTATGGGGATTGTTTTATAAATTGACTTTATTTTCAAAAAAACTGTAAGATATATATGACAGTTCTAAGGGGCAAATAGCATTTATTTTTATTACAGTTTCTTTTTTGGCTTAGCAGTAGGGCAGTTTGAAGTGAAGAGAATTCCTTGTGAAGCTGGTGGGTTTTCACTACTGCATTGCTAAATAAGCTTTCTGGGGGAGGTGGGAAAATAGGTGCCTATTGATTTTCTATCTCAATTTTGTTTAGCTAATGCTGTATTTTCTTTCCTTTCTCTACTCCATAGACCCATAAGGCTCTCTGTGGTTTTGAATTAACTATTATGGAGCAGTTTGTACAGCTGAAAGAGGGTTGTTTGATGATGGCTTCATCCTATTGGCTTTGACAGAACCTGGATGAAGTCCTTAGAGCCGTAGTGAGTAACCAGCATTAGAGAGTGACAGTGGTAACAGGATGCTCTTGTTGAAAGAGCACATAAAACACATGGTCATAAACATTAGCAAGAATGCCATGTATCTAGGGAAAGACAACTGCTGGGAAGGTTCAGCCTTCACCATACAGAATATTTGGACATAATTTTACAGGAAGATGCTGTACAAACAAATCTTGAAAACACTGGTCATATATGGAAATGTATTTCTTGCATACTTTCTAGGGCATCTTGACTCTTCTGTGTTGCTTCTTGTTAAGTCTATGTCAGGTGCTGTGTGTTCTTCAAAGGCAAAAAAAGAATACTGCTTGATAAATCCTTAACAATCGTATGCATTATGGAAGTTAAAATATGCAATTGTTACAGAGGGAAGCCCAGAGATTAATGGGTCTGGGTACTGAATGCCAAAAAAACCAAAATGCCCTGAATCTTTACAAGCAAAATGGCATTAGCTGTGATAAAATGAATATTTGCAAATATTCCTACGAATTGCTGGATGTTTATTGAAATGTTAAATGGGCTTGTGTGAGAAGCCATTGGCATCTGCAATTAAATTTTCCCTAAACATATAACTTATGGCACGCTTATTCTCTGTAATAAGTAAGAATTTAAAGGCTTGAGGAACTTCAGATGAAATGCAGCAATGTCTTAAGCTTCTACATCTTACTGAATACTTCAGCTATCTTTAATGACTTTTACTCTGTGTTCTAAAAGTTTATTTATCCATCTGTTTAATTAGTGTAGTTATTTCAAAATCAAAACATCTACAAGCACTTTACCTCAAGATGTCTTGTCTCATTTTATGAAGTTCCTATCTGTATTGTTTCATGTCAATATTTACTGATAAAAGTAAAAATAAAAACATGTATAACTTCTGTCTCTGAACCAAATAAAAGGAGCTGTATGTAATGCTGTGGGGAGTGGGAGGGAAATCACCAAAAGGAAAAGAGCAGAGAACTCCACCATCATCTCTTTCCAACTTCTAATCAGCTAGTGATGGCAGATTAATAAGGTTCATGGTGCACTGGTGAAAAGCCTGGTGCTGGGCACTCTTGAAAAGTAGAATATATAGCAAAGTGGTGCTTTCCATGCTGAACTTGGTTAACAGCAGGTCTTGCTGAGACCAATGCTCTGTCAGCACAGGCTTTATCTCATCTATCTTCACCAAGGCAATGCCAGAGTTTCCAACATAACCTTACAGGAGAACAGCTGATGTGAATCATCTGTCTCTCTTTTTCAGTGAATATACAAAGTACGGAATGGTCTGCTCTCTTGCACCCAGAATATTTATTTACATGTGCAGAAATTCTTCCCAGAAGACACTACCAGAGTGCTAGGAGCTTTGTGTAACTGGAATTATTTATTTCACTCTGTCACTTAATCCATATTGTATAGCTGGTTGGTTGTTGTGGTGTTTGTGTTTGGGTTTTGTTTTTTTTTTTCTTTCAACACTTTCATTGACAGAACACAGTTATTGTCAAAACCTTCAAGTGCCCAAGATAACTCCACTGAAGAATAGTCACTCTGGGGAATTTTTGTAACTACACATAGTTTGCAACACCTTTTTTTTTTTTTTAGTTCTGTGCATCGATTATTGCTATTTAACTTTTAAAGATAAATTAATACTGTGACACACAAGAATTGGCCTAATAATTAGGAAGATTGCCAAGCCTTTTTTAGGTTGAGAGATAACTAGGCTGTGTGCATGTGTGCAAATCCTGCAATTTGTGCAGCATTGTGAAATACAGGTAATAGTCTGCAAATACAGAATAGGCATCTTTATTACTCTTCTGGCAACTTCAATATTCTAAAATTTATATTCACCAGAGGCAGAATGTCTTGGATCAGCTAATTCTACATTTGAACCTGACAGTTCTTTACAAGCAAGGACAGCTCAACAGTGAATATAAAATTGTAAAAATAAGGAAGAGTTCTTTCAAAGGGCAGAATACATTGGTAATGTCATGTGTTATAACCTATAAACTGCACCTGTATAAATACTTGAAAGGCTTTCAGGCTTTTTAGATAAAAACTTTGTGTCTCCATCAAATAAATCTTCCTCAAATGTTGACCCTCTGTTTTTCTTGAGCCAATTCAGCTACAGAGAAATCATCACGATCAGGAATGCTCCATCAGGTTGTTGTTGTTTTCTGTGATAACAGATGTTTGTCATACTTGTCTTATAGCTGTAGCCGGGACATGGAAATGCACAGTGATGCATAGGAAGAGAGTGCACTGGAACGCTTATAGTCATATTTGCAATCTGAACAAGTATCTGCCTTTTTAGTGCTTTCTATTATCACTGTTTCTCAGGGAAGTTTATGGTTCTTCATAGAAAGTGATGCTTTGGGTATTTTTGGCAAAAGATATGGCTTTAGAACATGCCATATGCATTTCAGGATTTAGTAATTTCAATCTATCCATGCAGATTAATGTTGCAATTACCAGCCATGGCAACTAGACAATATTGGTGCTATGAGGAATTGCCGTATCAATAACTAACTCTAGCTAATTGTTAACCTTAACTGATGTTAAACTAAGCCCAAAACACATTCTTGGTAAATGGTTTCTGGGTACTGTAGCTAGACTGAAGTTTGGGTCTTTCTTCTTTGTCCAAGAATTTGTCCGCATCTACAGTGTCTTCTGGTGAAAGAGTTCCAGAGCTTACCTGAATCTTTTGTAGAAAGGGAATAAAGCAACTCCTTTGCTTTCAGTCTGCACCCCACTAGTTTTTTTTTCTTGCCTGTGTTGCTTTTACTTTTGTTATGCTTCCAAGGGTTTTCTGCCATCTTAGGCTGGCTTGGCATTAAGTAGTATCAAGAACTTTTGTCTATTGTATGCCTTGAGACTCCTTGAATGCTGGGGAAAGGAGGAATGGGCATTTCCATCTTTCAGGCAAAACACATCAAGTAGGCCCTTGTACTTGGCCTCTGTGAAGTGTAGCAGAAGGTGCTTATCCAAAGAAGACTTCAGTAGACAAGGAAGTCTTTGTTGCTAGCACACTGACTTCTCACACAGGACCAGGACCTTCACTGAGGATACAGATGTCCCGCACCTCAGTCATCCAGAGACAACAGCCCTTTCATCAGTTATCACAACTCTGAGTATTACACAGGATTCTCTGACTGGGCTCTGCTCTTTGGGAAGGCAAATACAGAGTAGCAAATGGCATATATACATAAATATATATATACGCACACACAGTTTTCCATGTGTCAGCTGAGGTACTGTGGGGACCTTTTGCCACACTGACCATTTTTTTACAGCTTCTCTTCCCTCCTTTTTCAGCTTTCTTGTATCTACCTCATGACTCTGTTACATTGCACAGGAGAGTCTTAAGATCTCTGGGTCAAAAAATCTTTTTAGTTCAGTGCTTGAACACCACCTGAAATAACTAGTACAGTGTTCTGTTCTTGCTATCTGTAACATATTACAAAGAGCTGACAAGAAAAATTAGCTCATGAAATCACATTTCACATATGGAATATATAGGTTTTAGCTGGAACTTTTAAATTATCTAATCTTATTTTTGTCTTCCTGGTTTGCATACTAAATTAGTAAAATCTTGGCATACAAAACCAAACAATTCCAATCCATTGAAAGCAGTAAGATACGACAGAATTTTTCATGGTATGTGCTGTGCACTTGTATAGCTGTAGTGGAAGGTTTTATAAAAGATTCTTCAGTAAGTTCACACTCTGAAAGTGGCTTGTATGGGCCATGCTACCTGGCTACTGTGGCTGCTTCTTTTGACTTTAGTCATTGCCTGGAAGGCTGTGATTAGTGACTTACAAAAGAAAAGGGTTGAGATAGTCTTCAAAAGAATGAAGGGGATAACTAGTGCCCTTCAGGCATGTACTGAAAGGAAGAAGGACAGGACTAATGCTGCCAATATGATGCTTGTTTTTCTGTTACAGAGAAATTTAACTTTGAGAGTGGTGTTATTTTTAGCTGCCTTTTTAGGCTGCCATGGGTATGTTGCTGCAGTCTTTAGGGTAAATTTTCAGTAGTGGCTGGAGGACTGTTCTGTGTAGATCAGAAAAGCAGATTTGAGTCATCTTTATACTTTCATTAGACAAAGTTGAAGGTGCTGAATTTTCTCTTCTTTAAGATGTTTTAATGAGCTCTAGTGGTAGCCAAAATGGCCAGCAGTTGGCTCTTGCAGAGCCTTGAACATATACCTTTCTCTGTTCACAGGCACCCCTGACCACAGCAGTGCTTGCAGAGCTGGTCATTACCTTGGTACAGCTGGACAGCATTCCTGAACTGATAGTCTGGATAGTGTTTGGTGAAAACATTCACTTCTGTGTAGAAATTGAGTTTTAAATGAATGATTTTCAGATAACAGTTTTTGTGCATAGCAGGCATTGATGAGAATGAAGAAATGCATAAATCAAAGCCTTTCTGAGAAAGACGAATGGGGAAGACCAACAAAACTGAAGTATTGATATGATTCCCATGTGGTTATGACCTTCCCTAGGCGTCTGCTGTGCAGATGTAGCTGCTGAATAGGAAACCTGGAAATGTCTGGGCATACAGGTTGAGAACTGGGAAGAACAGTTTGAGGCCCCTTTGGATGGCTAGTGAAGGAAGCTGCAACAGAAGGAGTAAGTAGTGAACATACTTAAAAATTGTGAAGTGTGGGTATCTCTTTTCACTTTTTTAGTAGGATACTGGACACGATGCTTCAGTTTCCCTTATTTTCCACATAAGTTACTAAACTGCTTAAGACCCCCTTACAAACAAAATTTTTTGTGTTTTAATGCAGTATGTACAACATCATGTGAAACAAAGGCAGACCAAGTGTCTTGTGTAAGGAATCACAGTTGGTGTTCAGCACTAGTTAACAGAGTAGAATGGTGGTTCAGAAATGGAGCACCAGGCAATACGTGTGCTGAGTTAGTTAAAATAACACACGTTCTCAGTCTCTTCAGAAAGCCACACAATGGAGCTGAATTATGGTTGCTTAGGTCAGCTTCTGTCTTTTTATGACCATGGAGTGCTTGGCTTTGCAGCCTTGATTATGTTATTTAAACAAGGGGTATTTGTGCGTTGTTTTTATGGGAGGCTCAATGGATAATGGTGGCTTCGTTTTTAGGGTGGCTTGTTTGTGTTTGGTTTTTTTGTGGGTGTTTTTTTTGGTTGGTTGTTTTCTTTTTTCCTTGATTTTGCACACAGTTAAAGCAATATATTCCAAGAAAGCTTTCCTAAATTATTCTTGTAACTCTCTTTGGCTTTAATTGGTAAATTACTTCTTGCAAGTCTGTAAGATGGAGAGTCTTCTTTCCTGGAGTGATTTGATTGGCAATTTAGAGATGATTTGTTAAACTGAAAGAGCGTATTTCATAAGATTAAATATGAAATTGCAGAACTGCTCAAGGGCATAATTGCCCTGCTTTCTCTTAGAAACGATATTGTGCTGGAAATGTATACACCAAACATGTTTTTGCAACATTGGTGTTGAAAAAGAAACACACTGATAAGTTCCTTGGAGCTGAGTCTCGAGTATCCACTCAATCTCCCTCCTTGTGTTCAAAAAATTCAGATAATTTATGGCTTTGCACCAGATACACCCAGTATGGAGTGTGGTGCCATAAATGCTGTCCTTTCTAGTCGTCTCATCCTTACTCCCTCTCTTCTTAGCTGGTGTAAGCGTTTTCTCCTGTTTACAATGCAGATACAGCTTAGTCTTGTTGTAGTCATTTCACATAGGTCACAGATTCTAACTTTTCCCATCCTGTTTGACACCAATCTGGGAGAAAGAAAGACTGAGACAGGTAGGTATTATGTTAACATGGACATATTTTTATTACTGGGAGGTCAAGTTGTTAGGTTTAATATTCAGTTCTAGCCTTAAAATTGTTTCTTTGTGTCCCTTCAAAAACCATAAATGTGTGACACATCCAATGTGCCAGATGTGAAGCTAGAAAGGCAGACTTGCTATTAACCACTCTGGGAAAACCCATGTCTTTAATATCAAGGAGTTCACAGATTCTCATTTTTATTGTTGCTTTTCTTTTATTGTTCAAAGAATAGAGTGGTATCTCTGGCAAGCAAGGAGCTTCTGAAGAAGCTCAAGCCTGGAAACAGAGATATACAATTAGGAAAGGAGATATCCAAAGCCAAATTAAGTCTAGCTCAAACTTCACAATGCAGTAAACAGACTAATTTAAAAAAGAAATACTCACCTTGGTGATTTTTAGATAAGCTTACACAGCAGAAGCAGCTGACTCTCATTCCTACTGCTGAAAGTTTATAAGGAGCAGCTTTCACAGCAAGCACCAATATAAATTACCCAATTACATCACCACACCAGTCTGATTTTATTTATAATAAAGAAATCTCATTGATTTCATTATCTTTCCATATATGCTCTAGCAGAAAGGCTTTTTTGATGGAAGGGTTTTTTTTCGTTTTCTCACTTGAACTTCCACCAAATTTTAAAAATTTTGACCTGAGAGAGAAATTTGCAGGTTGCGTAACATTAATCCTCAAGGAGCGAGCAGAACATTTGGGTTCTGACATTGCTGGAAGCACAAGTGGGACAGGGACAAAATCAAGGAACAAAAACTGTAGAACAAGAAGTGCACTTTTAATAACAACTCTGTGAAAAGGTCTCCTCCATATACAGAGCAAACTCTAAGCTGGTAGGGCACAAAATCGATTAGAGAAATTTTGGCAGCTAGGACAGAAGACAGACCTTGTATCTTTTAAATAAAATGACTAATACAGAAAGGCTGCAAACCACTTAAGGCAAAATATTATTAAAGGCCAGGATGTCTCTAATGTTTTATGCTATAACTAATTATTAATAAACTGTTTAATCCCTCCTTATTTGACCTGATGGAGTCATTCACAATTTAAGGGTCTGTTTAAATGAATTACCCATTTGGCCTCTGGGATGTCTGAGTGCAACATCTCTGCTGATCTGTTATCATTTATTGCTTGGGACCTTAAGAGGCTTCAACTTGTATCTCAGTAATAGCTTAAATATTGGCATGGTGGAGCACTGTAGCTGTCACTGACCAGCCAGCTACATAAATCACTGTTTTTCTTAAAAACCTTTGGCGTGCTTTATATACACAACTCAGGAGCTTGTCATTACTTAACCCTTGCTTGTTATATTGAGACCTTTATCAAAGATCTTTGTGTATTTATTGACAGTAATGAAAGTGATGTATCACAGTTCATTGCTCTTGCAAAATCCTTAAGTATTTGATACACTGTCATCCCCTGTTGGACTCTGGTACTAACATCCACTACAGTTTTAAAGTCTGTCAGGAATGGAGCATGTTCCCCCTTGCACAGATAAATATGGATTATTTAATTCTATAATGAATGAGGTCTTTCATCCTGTATTTTATACTGTTAAAATGCAATCTTCTTTACCATTATAACTGAAAGAGCACTAATGGAAACATTCACTGATTTCTATGCTAGTGGTCTGAGGGTGGTGGTGGTGAATCAACAGTAGCAGCATTTTGTGCTGTTGTTAAGCCCTCTAGTGCCTCAGTGTTGTTTGAGAAATCCTACATTTGAATTAAATCAATGGATTCTCCTTGTATTGTGTGTCAGAGATTTGTGGAATTTGATGAGCTCCCTTCCAGTTTTTTGCACTGCCTTACAGGATCCCTACAGCATGTGCTTAAATGTGCACAATAAATGCAGCACTTTCTATTGCACGCTGCAGACCTGTTCTGCAGGGGACATGGTCTAGAAACATGTTGCATTCAGGCCTGTGATGAATCAGCAAACTGGCTGTGATAATGGTTTTAGAAGGAAAAAAAAAAAAAAAAAGAAAAGCCTGTTTGTTGCAGTTATGTTCAGTAGCAGCAGCTGTACCTCTGCAATACTTATTCTAAAGTAATCTGTTTTATTTCCCGTGGCTTTGGAAGCTGGTACGGTAAGTGTGCATTCCTGCAGAGGCAGGAAAAAGTTTGCCAAAGGTGCTTTTAATAGCTGGCTTTTCTGTGGTATTAGCAATCAGCCTGTAAACTCAGAGGTGAACTATGGCACAGGGTGCCTGAGGCAGTTTTCCTGGGTTTCTACAGCCCCAGCTCATAAATGTATCTAGTTTTTCCTTAAACCAGTGAGAGGAAGCCAAACAATTCTGGTAATTTCCCAATAATGTAGAAGTTTCTTGAAAATTTGACCCTGAGGTCAAACCAGTATTTGTATGTCACTGAGTGGTATTTTTTTCCCAAAACAAGATATGTACCATTCTACTTACAAAATTACCCAGTACTGATATGTGCTAGTTATGACTTTGGGTTTTTGAACTAGATTGTGCTGAATTGTGCTAACCTGTCCAATTTCCAGGCAGGGAGAGAGAAAGATTTTTGTGCCAAATGGTGTTGGTGTATTTCAGTTCTCAAAGGAAGAAATTTTACATAGAAAAGTGTAACATTTTCCTGACTCTTTTCATCCCAACCAGTGGGAAAGGCAGAAAGCTTCATTCAAAGCTTGTTAAGGAAATGGACACAGAACTGAAGAAGTAGTAAAACTAGAGTAAGATAAGGGGCAGAAATGAGGCTGTGCTGGTCTTGGTAATCAGATGGGAGCTGCAGGAGTTTCTTTTGTGTGTTAGGATCTGATGCAGTCAGCCATGGCATTTGAGCCACTCAATCCCAGGTCTCCAAAGCCACAGTCATTGTCTCTGTCAAAGAAATTGTCCCATTTTAACATAATGCTATTTTGTCTGCCAATCACATTAATACATATTCTCCATGTAGTCATGTCAGATTTCTTTCCCCTGAAAGCTGTACTTGTGGTGAGCCACACAGCACGTGTCACTAATCACTTCAGCCCCTCTCCCTTCTGCCGTGAGGCCTGAAGTTCATTGTTCACCAAGTAGTTTTGGAGGCTAAATGTTAACTGTAGCCAAAAAAAGCCCCTTGAAACATCTGTGAAGGAGTAGGAAAATAGTCTTGTTTCCTTTATGTCTTTGCAAGCATCACAAAAATTTGCTTCCTCACCCTGTCCATATATTAGCCCTGCTTAATGTCTTTATGTAATCTGGACTCTCTTGCCTCAGACTGTGGTGGGATCTGCAGTTTGAAGGGGCCATTCAGGCACTGCCAAAAGGTTTCTGTGGATGTTTTTCAGTGTCAATGTTGATGTATAGAGGTATTATACCTCATATTCACACTGACAACAAAAGACGGGGTGGATGTATTTAATAGAAGTAAATCTCATAGCAGAAGAGAAATCCTTGTATTTAAAAAATGGTGGGTTATACTGGAGGACATGCTAGGAAGGATCAATTTTTACTGTATGGGTCACATGTACTGCTGGAATTTAGACCTGACATAACATGAATTCCATTTAAGTTATTGAAATTCACTGTTCCCCACCAAAAAAAAGAACACGAACACACACACACAAACCCCAAAACCAAACAACAACAACAAAAAAATCCAAACAAAAACACAAAAAAACCACCACAAACACAAATCCCCCCCCCCCCCAATGTTAAAAGCATCACCTTTAGGGGTTCTTTTTTTTTTTAAGTATTTTTCT
>JANHGN010017290.1:112530-128783 GCA_024605025.1 Megaceryle maxima
GTAAAAAAAAAAAAAAAAAAAAAAAAAAAAAAAAAAAGTCAAGAGAATCCATTTGGAAAAAAATTGAGCCCCCTTTAAATCAAAAAAAAGCAAAAAAAAAAACCCCAAAAACAAACACCAAAAAAAAAAAAAGCCAAAAAAAACACAAAAAAAACCCACACCAACCCCCACCCCCCCCCCCCCCAGCAGGATGAGATTCACATGGGGAGTTGGTTTTTTTTCAGAGCTTTTTGGTGGGCTCCTCTCCACCCCAACAAGGCTCCCTATTTTAATACTTAATGTATAAAAGCTCTTGATCAATCTGAGAGAAGTTTTTTCCTTCAGTATACACTATGGGAATTGTAGCTTTCTGTGCCATTGAACTGTTTATGGATATTTTCTGTAGACAACCTGTTGACTAATGATATTGTTTATACCTGAAGGTTGCTCAAAGCTCGTACAGCAGTGCCTGAGGGACTTGGATAAGAATACGTTTCTCACATAGGAGTTGTATAGATAAGAGTTTTAATTCGCCACTGAGACCCTTTTTTGATGCTACTGCAACCAGACTGAAATGGAAGAATGCAGTGGGGAATCTGGCATGAGATCTTGAATCTTTTAAAAGCCTCCTTGTTCCCAGTACTAAAGTTTCTCTCTATTGAATTGGTTTTCCTTGCAGAAATGTTGATCTCTGCTAACATTTCTGAAGAACAAAACATATTTTGTCCAGCATGGGGAACTTAGATTGTTTCTGGAGATGAACTTGAAGCATGTGAGACAACGCATTAGTAATAAAGTATGTGTGAGGATTCTCATGGAGCTGAATATAACCAGAGAGTAGAGGAGTGCTGCAGATGGTTTAAAATAAAGCTTTGAAGGCTTAGCTGTCTTGGCATTTAGGGAGAAGGCAATGTCATCTTCTTGCCTTTAGCACTGGATTTCTCATTGTGTATGGGATGATTTCAGTAAGTGCTGACAAAGAGCTATTAAATCTTAGCTCACTCAAGGGTTTGGCTGTTTTGTAGGGACTTCAAAAGAAACTGGAAAATGAGGTATGAACAGAAAACTTTTTATGTGTTATGGGATTTTATTTTGGCCCAGAAGCCACAAATCTCATTGCACTTATGACTGAAGTCCCTGTGGATCTGATAAATAATTGATTTAAGGGGACTGTTCTTAAAGCAAAGGGGAATGAAACTGCAAAGAGGTCAGTGGCAGATTTGCACAAATACGTGAACAGTGACACCTTTAGTGTTGTATTGATCAGTACCAGTGAAAGGGATAGATTTGTATGGGGTCAGCAACTATATCATGAAGGTCATAAAAGCCTGCTTGGCTTTAGCCCTGTGAGATATGGAAGGAAAACAAGCGGTTACGTTTGAGGAATGACCAATACTCGGGGAAATGTGGACCTTGGCATTGTGCTCAGAACATTCTGTAATGTTATGTGGTGAAGGGGAGGAAGGAGGATTTAGGGGTTTGAAAGAGTGACTATGAAGCCCCTTAAACAAGCAGAAGAGAAGTTGTTGAAGCTTAAAGCCTTGCAGTTCTTTGCCTTGTATTCTGGGAATGTTTGCCTACTGCTGACCCATGTACAATATTCAGAGGACCCCATGGGGCACTGGCTAGCTGTTCAACTTCCAGTGCGCTCAGTGCCAAAATTAAATCTCACTGAAAAATCTGTCATTAAATGATGAAGTTAGCTTAGATATCAGTGTTGTCCATAGCAGGATTTTCTTCTCTCTGTGGGTGAATAACTTACAAACTAACACAAGCAAATGGTTTTAGTATCTGTAAGCTAAAAGCTTCAGGGATTATTCTCTTCATAGCTCAAGTATTAACATTAAATACTTCCTAGTGTTGCCCAGGCTGTCTGTTTTGCTAGTGCCAGCTCTCTGGATGCACTGTGCTTTGCTAGTATAAGAACAGAAGAGTAAGCTCTAATTTGCAACATTTGTTTGGTTTAGGTTTATTACAGGTAATTGTGGCTATAAATTCTGTAAGGAAATCTGAAAGTTCATGCAGCAAGTAATTTTAGATGACCAGAACTTGTCTGGATGATCACCCAGAAGCCTGGAGCACATATGGAGCTTGCCAGACAGGCAGGGGAATCACACAGTGCAATTTCTTTCATGACATCATAGTGATTTGATTGGATTTACCCCTTACCCAAAGGTAAGATAAGGAACTATGGCTACAGCTTTGAATGGGATGAATTTTAACAAAGCTTGGAGTTGTGAAAGGCTCATTTAGTCTAATTTGAGCAAATGATCAAAGACTCTGCAGTGCTGGTTAAAAACTTAAATCAGAGACAATTTCATACTCAGGTGGTCTGGGGGATTTTTTGACAAAAATTATGACAATTTTCATCGAGTTATGTGAATTCTGAAAAAAAAAAGAGATTCTACATCTAGAGAGCAAGAGCTGAAGCAAAGAAAGAAGCCCATAATAGTAATATACAAACTAGCACAAGTTCAGTGTACCTGTACAAAGAATTGCTTACTGTAGTAGCAGTGGCATACTGACAGTCAGTATCCTTCCCTCAGTCCAGGACTGTGCAGAATAAATCCTCTTTCACTTCAGGAACACAGGGATCTATGCATTAATGCCGTTGTTCTCTTTGGATTTGAAAGAAATTAAACTAATAAGCAGGAACTCTCTTGATGCTTAGGCACCTCCTTGCAGTTTTGGCTGAATTTTCCTTGTCCCTATGCTACACTGTCTTGCACACAATCTCCCTCCCCATTCATGCCTTGTGCCCTGCAGTCCGCAAGACAATGAATCTTCTTCACTCCTCTATCTTCCCTTTCCCTCTCCTCAGTTTACCAGCTCCCAGTAGCCATTGACTTTTCTTGAGAACAAAAAATGTAGCTGATAATCTGTGACACTTGTTAAGAGTATTTGCTCTGTGTGTTTTGCTCCTTGAAGCCCAGGTTGTGTCTCTGCACTGTGGTTTATAAAAACTTTTTGCATCCAAGACTTGCACTACTGTGCATGTAGAGTGCGTGACACAATTTCCCTCAGTTCAGTTGGGTCTTTAGGTGCTACATATGAAACATGAGTAATAATGGTTATATGAAAGGAACTTTCTTATCAGTTTTCAAGTTATCCAGAGCATCACCTTCAATAAAAAGTGGCATAAAGTTTCTAGTTTATGAGCTTTATCTGAACTGAGCAGCTAGGGATAGATAATCCATACTGTGACAAGAACTTTTTGATCCTCAAACTGGGACTGTGCAATTAATCTGGTTTCCTAGAAGCCAGCAGATACTTCCAAATGTGAAATTATTCCACTTCTGCAGAAATGAAAGGATTCAAAAGATCAGCCTCAGCAGTTTCTACTGGGACTGTGCCCAGGATATATAATTTATTTTGTAATTTTTTTCAATTAGATTATTTTTTCTTTTTCAAAAATAGGCGGTCCAACTACTTAATCTAATCTAGCTCACTTATTGTTTTTATCCTGCTGAGCCTCTCACTGTAAATCCAATAGTGCTAGCATAACACAGACCTTGGTAGCCCTTCTGGAAAATTCTGCTCTACTTTTCCAGTGGCAAAGTTGATTTGGGTCAGGATCCTTGTTCTAGTTGTAAAATACAGAATATTTCCATCCATCTGTTATTAATTGGGAAGGATTTGGGTAGAAGACAGTGTCAGAATAGTAGATATCATTTTCAAGACTGAGGAGTACTTTAGAGGAGTGTTTCTTGAAGAAGGTCATCTTTATCTGTTCTTCTCTAGCCATTTGTTCCATAGCCAGGTAGTTGGGGTGTGTGTGTTGTGGAGTGGGTTTTTTTGTTTTGTGGTGTGTGGGTTGTGGGTGTGTGTGGTGGTTTTGTTTTGTTTTTTGTTTTTTTTTTTTTTTTTTGTGGCAATACCACCTTTCCAGGTTTTCTGTAGCCAGATGACTTGGTATTCAGCTGCTTTAGGGTTTCTCATACAGCAGTGGTGACTAGGTAGTACTTGTATAGCTGAATTTGCCCCACCAAAGCTATATCATTGCTGACTATCTGCTTGTTGATGTTTAATGAAGATTATTAAAACTACAGTATACTGTGGTCTCTTTTTTTTTTTTTTTTTTTTTTTGCTTTGTGTTCAAACAAATAAACTGAGGATAAAATCAGACCCAGTAGAAATAAGTTGAAAGATTCTTATTAGCTTCTGTGGGGAGTGGATGGGGTTTTGCGAGAAGTTGAAACAGCTATTGAAAACAAACTTGACCTCCAGATTAGAGTATAACTTAAATTCTCTGTGTAACTTTATCACCATCTACTTTGAGTTCTGTTCACACTGCAGAAGGTCCCATGCAGAAACTTACAGCAGTGCCCTGCTGTCCTCTAAAGGAAAAGGTGAGGCATGGGAAATGAAAGGTGGTATTGCCAAGTGGATGCTGATATAAATAACACTCTATATACACATACATATGTCTTGCCAATGCTTATAAATACTTAAAGGGTGGGAGTCAGGAGAAAGGGACCAGTCTATTTTCAGTGGTGCCCCATCACAGCACAAGAGGTAACAGGCACAAACTTGAACCTAGGAAGCTCCATCTAGAAATGAGGAAAAACTTCTTTGCTTTGAGGATGAGGGAGCCCCGGAACAGGTGGCCCAGAGGTGGTGGAGTGTCTATCTCTGGAGACATTAAAAATCTGCCTGGGTATGTTCCTGTGTGACCTTCTCTAGGTGAGCCTGCCTTGACCAGATCGTCTCCAGAGGTCATTTCCAGCCCATATCATTCTGTGATTCATACTGGAGGAGCTGCTTCCCAAGAAATTGTGTTATACTCTTGGAGCTGCCAGGGAGATTTTTCTTTTTTATGCTCATCCTACTTGGATATCTATAGTCTTTTTTTCTTGTGATTATTTTAGAGGCAAATGATTCCCAGTTCTGATTAGATGAACAATAAAACATGCAATAAATGTATGCTGAAATTAGACAGAAAACCTCTTACCAGTTTGGGAATTATGACTGCATTAAGCAGTAATGTTGTTTACTGCTCTCTAATTTTCAAATAAAATGTTCAGTACATGAAGATCACCATGTTTAATAATAAACTGTAAGCAATCACATATGTTTGATCTGATGCTCTCAGACCACATTAAAATTATGGTTAAACTTTGCAATGCTTTGTGAGTTAGGAAAAGGCTTATGATGCTCGCTTCTCTGATAAGGGAAATGCAGACTCAAGTGGATTAATCTTTGCGTGATACAAAATGTAGGTTTACAAAATGTCCTGGTTTAAGTGAGAACAGAACTAATTCTGTTCAGTGATTTTACTTTTTAGCTTAGTTCTTCCAACTAACAGCAATATCCGAAGTTAGCAGCCTGTTTTCATAGACAGTGTCTGCTTCTGGCAGGGATAACACTCCATGTTTAGAGCTAGTACCAAGGGTTGGTGTGCAGACCAAGGCCACTGCTGGATCTTCTGTATTATGCTGGGGGGTGCAGAAAGTAAAAGGCTGCACCTGCAGGGAGGAGTGATCAGGGCAGGTGATGCTAAACTGACCAACAAGGGATTCCAGCTCATATATGTCTTATTTGGTATAAAGCTGAGCGGTCACAAATCTCACCCCTTTGGCCCGCTTTGCCGGCTTTGCTCTTCTGGTTTCTTCCTCAGAATATCTGAGGAGGATTCAGTCTGTTCTGCCTTTGATCCTAATCAGTGTGTTCCTGAATCTGGTACCAGAATCCAGCTTCTGAAAACAGCTCCCGTCTGCTGCGGGGCCCAGCCTGGGACTCTCCCAGTGCCTACTCCACAGCATCAGTGGTGACAGTGGTGTAATTACAATCGGGGGGTCGGGTTCAATACTGGTTTTGTATGTATTTGCATATATTCCATTTTAATGATGATTATTTTCATTATATCTGTCCTGGTTTCCTTTTCTAATGACTCAGTCTCTCTCATTCCCTTTTCATTCCCCCTTGCATAGGGAGGGGGGTTAACAGAGAGCGTCTGTTATAGGTCTAATGGGCCACCCTGACCCTAAACCATGACAAGCAGACACTTATTTGATTCCTCAGCAATCTGCTGATGTCTTTGGGGCACTGACATATATCATAATAATCTAGAAAAGAGAATGCAATTAAATGACCAGAGTAGAAACATCAGCAGTCTGAACACCATCTTCATCCAATTTTTTTTTGCTTGTTCGTTTTGGGAGGAGTTGACTCTGGCATTCACATAATTGTTGTGTTAATGAGAATGTTATTGTTTGCAATTGCTGATCATGTATTGCAGTGGCCTTAGAGTAAATCTGAAACCTGACATCTGCCAGTATATCAGTGGCAGAAATCTTTATTTTTCTTAGCCCTGGTGATCTGAAATTCACTTATGTTCTTCTGCTGGGGAATTGTTCAGTGCTACTTTATGGGCATTGATAGCTTTCATAGTTTTACAGAAGACTTCATGCAATCTAGATTATGTACAAAGATTGTCAGGAAAATGACTAGAAGGAAACGTTTCATTTTCTGAGATAACATTTACGTTAAGAACTTCTATTGCCATTTTCAGGTGTAAAATTAAGGAGAAAAAGGCAAGCAAAATAAAGTTGTGCTAGTCTAAAACTGAGAGATTAATTATGAGATCTGATGTAGTGGGTTGGTTTGGTTTTTTTGAGGGAACAGGTGGAAAATGTTCTTTTTTTGCCATTCCTTCCACTTCTGATTCTCTTCCTGTCATTTTTCTGAGCAGGTTTCACATAAATAGAACATGAATGGAGTTGCCTGCTCTAGTCCAGATGGGAGAATACAGAGCTGGTATAATTTTAATGTGAAAGATGCATTAGCTTTCATTTAAATTATGTAAATATGCATGTTCCTCACTGACTACGTGAAGACAAACTGGGAAGCATAGATGATAATTGTATATGGAAGGTGTGAGCTCTTGGAATTAATACACACACAAGCTTTTCAGTTTTGAACAGCTTAATACCATGGATGAATCACTGGCCTGATCTTGCAAACAATTACCCACGTGCTTAGTTTTACGTACTTGTGCAGCACTGTTGCAGGCAGTAGGTTAATTGAAATCTGGAGTAAGTGTACAATTGATAGACCAGATTTGAATGAAATTTTATGCTTGCAAACCATTTTCCCATTGCTGTATATATTTGAATTTGACTAATTTAGGCTCTGTTTTATGAAGTTGCTCCAATTATTGCAGAAGTTTATTCCCCTCCGGGTAATAATGTCATTAGAGAGCAGGCAGAAAAAAGCATCCTTGAGAACAGACTTATTCTAGAGGCTCAATGCCTTGGTAATTGCTTTCTTCTGCTGCTGACAGAGCCCAAACTGAGCCAAATGGATGGGCTTGGCATCTATACACTTGTATGGTGTAGTATTTACTAACCATGGAATGCAGATGGCAATGATAATTATTTTGAAAGAGTCAAATCAGTGTACTGCTGCAACAGGATTGGATTATGAAGTAAAATATGATACGTGAGTTGTAAATGGACCGAAGCTCTGTTTTGACTAGCGAGTCTATTTGTTGTGAAGGCTTGGAGAGAGCTGTGCACGCGTACGTGTGTTCATGTTCCTCGTAAGAGAATGAAATGTTCTCCCTTTTTCTTAGCTTGTTTATTTTTATTTTTTATTTTTATTTTTCAGAACAGTATTATTTCCTAAAGAGAACCAATTTCAGGGAATAAAAATGTGACTTGGTCTCCATGTCAGCATAAGTTCCTCCTCCTTTGTTTCTTGGTTAGCTGGGCCAGAAATAATGAATGCTGTGTGTTTCCACAGCCCAAGAATGCTAGAAAATCAAGTGATTACTGTAAATGAATGGGAAGGTGTATTTTTTCCTTTTATCCTGTTATCTCACATTTGCATAAAAGTCTACCTTCATTAGCCATGGTGAACCTGAGAGCAACTACAGTTTTACCCACTGTGGAGATCATGACACTCCTTGATTGACACATAAGGGAAATATTTAAAATAGTACTTCTGACTTTACCTTGTATACATATAATCTATAAATATATAAATCTGTATACATATATATACATATGTATACAACCACCTGCAGAATCAATGATAATAACACCGAGATGTTAATTTATGATAGGAACTTTCTTGTCTGTAGAGCAGGCTTACTGATTCCTGCATGTTTGGAAGCAGATATGAGATTGCCCTACAAAGAATCTACAAAAATTATGATCTTGTCTTTCATTAAATGTTTTTTAGGAAAAGGATATTTTGTTTTTAAACCAGACGTTTAAAATTAAGAAGTTGTGCAGCAGCAAATAGCAATTGGAAAGTTTCCCTGATGTAGTCTTTTTCCAAAACACAGCATTAAGAACACGCAGTATCTGCAGCTTAGAATGAAAGACTTATTAAACCATTACAGTATGACAGACCAATATAATTGCATTTACTCTATTTTAAAATTTACTTGTTTAATTAGAAAATGTTTCTTGAACCTGACTGCAAACTTTTAGATCTCTGGCCACCTTGTTTATTAATAGTTTTTTAAACAGTTATCGCATACGATTAGCAAACATCTGAAGATGTTGTACATATTTTACATGGCATATATAGTTACCCTTTTATAAATTATAACCTATGTTGTTAAATCATTTATTAAACATTGATAGCTGGTTTCATGTTCCTGCTACCCTGTATTAAAAATAAAATAAAATCACTCAAACATTCCCAAAACCTTTCCATTAACATTCGTTTATTGATAATATTTTTGTAAACTGTGGTGCCATAAAAATGGCCATAATGTATCAAATTATTTATGGCATCATCCCCCCTTGCTTTTTTGACATTTGGGTAATAGATTACAAACCATTGTTAAACCTCTATGTAAACTGCAAGTATTAGGGAGAATCAACTGTACTTCAAGGAAATACCAGGGTTTTCAAATTAAACTTGTTGGTATATGAGGCAGCTACTGAGCTGTAATGACCTGGGCTTAGCTCTTTTAGCATTCCAGTTTGTTCAGCAAACTAGCCTCGTACTTGCTCTTGCCCTCAAGGGCCTTCTGCATTGTTTAAAACTTTATCACTTTGCAATTGCAGCTTTTCTCCAGCCATTTTTCTGTGTGGTACTGCTCTTTCATTCCCTGCTTTAGCTGTGTTATTATCACATTAGTCTCCTCCCTGGCAGATTAGGGAATACACTGAGGTGGAGGGAAGGAAGCTTGAAGCTCTTCTGTGCAAACTGGCTTGTTGTTTAGAGAGAGAGAAAAAAAAAAAAACCAACCCTTAAAAAAAAAAAAGGCAGTGGGAGAGCAATTTATTGGAGACATGGCCTTGTACCTGGGTGAGTGGAGTACTCTAGGGAGAAACAGAAGAGTAATAGACTGGTGTTCTCTTCCAACCACTGCTTACATGAAAAACCTCTTTAATATAAATTGCTTAAGCAGTTCTTGAAGCAGGAGGAAGTTTAGGGACCCACCCTCCTGAGGTGTATGATCAGTGGCTCTTGTGTCCCTCATGTTGTTAATGTGAATCAGAATCACATGCACTTCTCTAGCCTGGCACATGCAAGATTAATGATCTTTCTTACTTCTCCAATTCCTTCAAATCTCTCCTTTAGATAGTGCAGTCTCGATTGATTTGTGGCCTTTGCTCATGTCCTTACATCTTGATTCAGACAGACAGTTTTTAAGAGCTCTGCTTTAATGTACCTTTGCAAGTTTAAGTTGTTTTGCTACACTTCTGATTTTATGCCTGCAGAGAAGAGAGAGCTTTTGAGGCCTGTGTAGGTAATTGGTAAATGCTGTAGAATATGCCGTAGTTAACTTGCAGAACTCTTTCCATGTTGCCTTTGCATCCAGTGGTGTCATTACTGCTAGATCACTTGCTGTGTTATCTTTGCACTGGTGAATGGGTGTTTTGCAAATGCGGTCCCTGGGCCATGGAATGCACACTCCTCCCTCTGGAGTATTTAAACTGTGCCCCTGAATCAGTACTAGCCAGTTTGTGATAATATTTCAAAGTATTATGCCAGAATTCCTGGATATATATATGGCATGTTATTATTTCAATAGTATTCTGTCAATGCCTTGACTGCTTCTTGAATATAACCCTATGATTGTCTACATCTCTTCTGTTCTATGTCATCCTAATCCAACTAAACTTCACTGTTTGAGGAAAAACTTTGCAGCCCTTACAGGTATATTAACAGAGCTGGAATTTAATAAGAATTATATGCATTCTGAGATATCAGTGTGCAAATGCATGAATTGGTCTATATTTGGTACTACTACGATAACTGGAATTACTAAGGACCTCAAGGGGTGCTTGATATTCAAAGGGAGTGACTCTGGTGCTGTGGATTCTCCCTAGCTAAGTGTAAATTAATTGTTGCATTGTTTGTATCCAGCTTGAAATCTGTAATTTGCCATTCTAAAGGATTTATTTAATTTTTTTTTATAAAGGAGGAAACTTTGAAATCCAAGCAAGAGATCAGTTTAATTTTGCAAGTCAGGGTTCTTGCGTGTTATATTTTTTGTGTAGAATACAGAATCTACAAAAGCCATTGATTTCTTGACCAGCTAGGGTGTGCACCACACTGCAAATCGCCCTATAGAGTGTCTCCAACTTTATACTAGAGATAACTCATTTCTTCCTTGTGCCTTTGTGTAAGTAAATTACAAATTAAAGTAATGCTGTTACTACTCTGGCCTTAAGCACAGAAGTCAGTGTATGTGACTTGAGTTTGCACACATAAATTATACATAAATCTGTTCCAGGATTAAGGAGAACTGTTTTTTAGAAGTTTTAAGGAGAAGAATCATAAAGGCTTTTAAAATTCATTTTTTTTACCAGGTTCCTTTACAGAATCTCAAGGCTGAGGCAAGTTATGAAAAATCCATAAGAACAAAACTTCAGAACTAGAGAGTGGTGTGATGCAAACATCCCGAGGCAGTGTTCATTCTGAAGTAGTCTTGTTTTAAGTATGTGGAGTTTTCCCAGTGCATTCAGATACGTAGTTTGTGCCATCTTTCACCAATTTGATGGAGTTTTAGGTGCTTACACGATACTCTTTCTAGGAGGAAATCATTGCCAATGAAGTTTTAATGTTAACTTTCAAACAACTTTTCTTGTATGTGAGAAGATAAATCAAAAGATGACCTAGTAAGGCCTGTGCAGATCTGATACAAATTGCTCACCCCAAGGAGCCCACAGTAAGTTCTAAATGGGAACCTTGGAACTTTAGGGATATTCAAAAGCTGTCTGGCTACTTGATTTAAGTAACCCGGCTTGAGCAGGGGTGTCGGACAGGGTGACCTCTAGAAATCCCTTCCAACATCAAAAATTCTGTGATATTTTAATAATTGGGTCTCTGATTCAGCTGATATCAAACTAGTGCTTTTTTTAATGAGGAATTTGCTTAATTAGGCACATAGGTAAATCGAGATCCATTGTAGAATCAAGACTCTTTCCTCTTTGCATCTTTCTAACAAAAAGTGGAGACTTTTGCCATGGAGCTAAATAAATAGAATATGGGTGACATCTACTTCAAATCTTATTGGAGAAAAATGTCTTGCATGCCTCATAAATGGTAACTGTGTGAGCAGGGGTTTCTGAACCCAAAATAATGAAGTCTGAAAACCCAGGGTGCTCTGAGGAGGAGGAGGAAGGTAGAGGAGGGCATGTATGTGTGATTGCATTTCCTTTATTGATAAAGTGCTTGTTTAGGTATTGCTGTTCGATTGCTATTGCTGTTCTTGTCACCACTGTAGTGAACTAGATACTTAAGTCCAAGCAAAGGTTCAATATCAAATGGCATCTCTAGCACATTGGACAATGTCTAGCACATTGGACAATGAAAGTGTCTGGCAGGCCTTCAATCAACTTCTTTTCCATTTTACGCTTCAGATTCAAAAATGTTTTTGTAGGGGATAACCTTCAAATGTATTTCCTCAGTTAAGGAGGAAAGCGTGTCAAGTGGTTTGGTTTTGTTTGACCAAATCTGGGTAATAATGTGCACAACATGAGGCTCTATAAAGCAGCAGCCCTTGAGCCCAAGCTCTCTTCATAACTGTAACAGCACTCTGCTTAAGCTAATAGGAACCACTGTGATTAAATCAGCAGCAGCCCACTTTAAGAAAACCCTGAACTCAAGGCTGAGGAGCCATTTTGTGGGATGAGAACTGGCAGTTTTTCAAAAGGATATCTGAGGTATAGGTCTGTTGTTATGGAGAATTTACAGCAGCTTCAGTGTGCTTCAGGTTGATTTCTTAACTACCTTGCTGTCCATATTCAGCACCTTTTCTCAAGCCATGTTGTTACAAGGATTTCTTCCTGGATGTTTTTCTAAAGCAACAGCGAATGGTTTTAAAAGAACACAAAAGCACAATTCTGGGAGGGTATGATAGGAGTGTGTTATGAGGAACTCTTGCTCTTCAGAGGTCACCCTTCATGTTGAGTGCATCTTTAATAAGGCTTCACAGCTTTTGGGAAACTTGACAGCTTTTCACATGCTAAAGTTGTAAACGAATTTGCTTGTGTATTGCTTCATTCAGCAAAGCCCTTTGGTTTGAGGTGAAATGTAAACCTGTGCTTTTGGTGCTGAGGAGAGTACAGCTATCACCATATTTAAAAACAAAGCAGCTTTTCGGTGACTGATGGAATTGGTGACAAAACTCAAGGATAGATAATGCATTACAAGACAATATCACCCTTATTTCTGTAAAATTTCTTACCAAGGGATTTGTTCTTCCATTAAAAAATGTAACATTTTCAAAGATTTGATCACGGCTATTTTGTAGTATGGTTTGAGGCTGCTGTAAGACTTCTAATAACAGCCCAGTGGCGTTGTCTTGGCAATGGTGGATCAAATAGTTTCATGCTCTTGGAGTCCAAAACAATTCACTTAATGTTAATTTGCGTGTTTCAAATCACCTAAATTCTTCACCAAACACTGGGAGATTTCTTTCCAAAGTTGAAAGGAACAATTTAAATTCCCAAATAACATTGCTGGAGAAGTCCAAGTTTATGTTCCCTTCAATATTAGGGTATTTTTCTTGTTAAAATGCTAATGGTAAAATGGAAGCTTACAAAACCGTATACTTTTCTGTATCATTCTCTCCTGTTTATTCTGTTAATTAGTTGGCTTTAAAACAGTATATTCTCTTCTGGTGTTTGAAGTTCAGATTTCATTTTGAGATTATATAAGGACTTCTTTGTAGACAATTCTATAATTATACATTTGCTTGTTTGTTATTTGATGCTGATACACAATTTCTGTGATGACTATTCTGTAAATTAAAGAGGTAAAGAATCTGACTTCATATATATGTCATCAGTGATTTATTTAAGTAGGATGGAAGCAATATTGAAATGTGATGTGTAATGGACAATAATTTACTTTGCTGTAGAATAGTGAATTTTCTTTATAAGGGTTAGGGAAAGTTCATCTAGCTCAGCCTTCTAATTTGCTGGAAATCCTGAAGTACTTCATAATGACTCTGCTCATGTTAGTTCAAATTCAGAATTAATGCAAAAAAACCCAGATGTACAAAAGTGCAGATCTACTGCGAATCCCCCAGACAGCAATACTGAAAAGTCCTTTGTTGTAGACCTCTTCCAAAACACCATGGGCTCTGCCTCTGTTACAATCCTGAACTGAGGGCTTGAGAGAAACTGTTGCTGCGGGAGGTGACTCACTGTAGGGGAAGACAGAAGAGCCCTTGTTGAGGGAATACAGACCGTGTTCATGTAAAAGGCACAAGCTGTGCACTTCAACAATGTTTTGTCTGTTGTTGTGGTTCATTGGGAATTTTTTTTTTATCTGGATTAATTGACATATATGGGATTAAATCTCAGTTCTTGGCCAGAGTGGATGAATTCTGGGTTATGGAATAGAACTCCAAGCGTAAAAAAAGCTGTAGTTTTCCTATAATTCTAACAGTCCAGAAGTTGGTGTCAGACGTCTCTCCTCTTTGTGCTGCCTCTGTTTTTTTCCTGGTGTGCTGCAGAAAAAACAAAACCAAACAAACTCTTAAAGCCAGCATCACTTCATGAAACCCTCTAGTACTCTGGAACAAAATTTCAGTTCTAATGTGCTCATAGCAGGTGAAAGGTAGTGGACGTAGTTTGGAGGCTGCTAAACTAGGAGAAATGCAACATTCTCATTTACCAGTTACAGGACTACAGGAGGCAAATTAAGTCTAGTGAGTGATATGGCCATTTTGCAGCAGAGTAAGTTTAGTTTAAAGGCTATGGTGGGTGGAAAGTAAGATGGTAATCTGGCCTCTTGAAATTGAGAAAATGAATGCCAGAGAGATGGGCAAAAAACACTAGGAGGTACCAGAATATAATGAAGAATGCTGTCATAAGAATGCAGACCTAGGTGCGAAGACATAACACTGTTGGAAAGTTTCCAAATGTTGAATTCCTGCATTCACTTTGAAGCCCATTCTTTGTTAGTCATACTTGGCTGGAGTGTCGATCGTGCTCTTAACCACAAAAGGTTGAGGGGGGGACCAGGGCTGCACTGATGTTAAATCCCTTCATCTGTGGGAGTTCCTGATGGTTTTGACCTTGTGACCGTGGCCTTGAAACATCTGTTTTCTCCATCTTTGCAAAGCCAATTTTCAAAGGGGGCTGCTGGCTCTTGTATGGGGGCTTTAGGTACTGGACCAGTTCCTTACTTCTACCTCTTTTCCACAAATATAGATATCCTTGTAAGGTGGAGTACTTTAAATAATCACTGCTGAATTGTAAATGTTTATTTGTTTTCTTTTGTCATATTTTTGACAGGCTATTTGCGATGATTTTGCTAATTGCCTCTTGCAAGGAAGGATCCCACTTACCCTTTTCTCTCTACTTATTACACGTATAGAAAATGTCATTTAGCTTTATACGCATTTGCATGAAACACTACTGTTGCTTTGTAGGAGAATTAGCTCTAACTGCTTGACAGGAGAGTGCGTGTTTATATAATGTGTAGTAATCGTGACTATAAATACATTTAAACATCAGAGCTGAGTTGCTGATAATGCAGAGCTCTCGTCAGGATTCAGCAGGCTGCTCTACAGCTTGTAGGTTGGATGTAAGCGACAATGCGTTCGAGCCATCTGGAGCTGGCAGCTTTGGGGACCTTGGATGCTGTGAGTGGGTAGAGTGGCAGTGTGCCTCTGGAGGATGCAGCTCCTGCTGCCTTCTCCCAGGTTTCTCACTAGTATAAGGGAGTCACGTTGGCAAAATTGGAGGGATGGGGGACTTGGACCCAGCACCTCCTCTCTTCTTTCCCCAACAGTTGTGAGTAGAGAAGTGGAGGCGATAAGAAACGCATATGTAATTAACCTACTGCCTCTTTATCTTGAGGGAGCTTAGAGTTGACAGCAACAAGAAAAAGTGCAATTGTAAGCTTATTTACTCCATTTGTTAACCGTCTGGGATATAAAGCCTCTAAAGTGAAGGAGCTGTCAGATTTCATTCTAGTTAACCCTGTGAAAACAAAAGACTTGATTTTAATTTCTTTCATCAGGCATTCAGTTTAGCAACAACCTTGGACAAAAAGCAGGATATATCCACATTGTCACAGGAGCTGGTTACTGACAGGGGGCACCAGTGGTCAGCAGGGCTTCTGCTGGAGGACAGGGGAAGAGGTCATCAAAGGGTGAGAAACTTCATTGGCTCAAGTTGGCCGGTGCTGTGAAAGGTGATGGATGGATCCACAGCTTGGAGGCTGCTAAACTAGGAGAGATGCAACACTCTCCCTCTTCAGTTATGGGAGGCAAATTAGGTCCAGTGGGTGATATGGATGTTTTGCAGCAGAATAAATTTGTTGTAATGGCTGTGATAGGTGGAAAGTAAGTTGCTAATTTGGCTTCTTGAAATGGAGAAAATGAATGCCAGAGAGCTGGGCAAAAGACACCAGAAAGGGGCAGAATATAATGAAGACGCTGTAGAATGCCTGGTAGAGTATTGTGAGTTCTCCTTGACTTTCCACAGGAAGACAACAGCCAGGATACGTCTTCAGAGTTTCCTTAAGACCGCAAGGAAAAAAATACAGTGCAAGAACAATTGGCACAAATTGTGACAGCTTAAGGTACTAGAAATGTTACAATGAATAATGTAATGGGGGTTTGTAAGCTTTGCTGTATAGCACTGGAAAAACTTGCTTTGCTGTTGGTTTGTAACTGTGGAAACTGGGCTGTGTTCTTCTTTGGCTATTTTTTTTTAATTTAGCAGATTAGAGTTATGCTAGCAAGGTTGAGAATTGGTGTTGGTTCCCTTCCCTCCCCCCCCCCAATGGGTCTTCCAATAGCTTAAAAATATTTTCGTATTTTGGAATTTTTATGACTTAAGTAT
>JANHGN010017291.1:0-19241 GCA_024605025.1 Megaceryle maxima
AGCTTCTATTATGAAATAATAATCCCCTGGAATCAACACATGATGCTATTGTCACAAGCTGTCTTCTCTGTGTGCTATTTGGTTGAATAATTTATTCTTTGTAGATTGAGCATAAAGTGCCTTGGTCTGGCAAGCTAAAAACATGATGCAAAAGATGAGAATCAACAAAATAAGTCCAGAAAGGGAGCACATACTCCAGTCAAAGGACATGCACAATTCTGGGGTGCAGAACTCATATCCCAATCACTCCACATTCAGGGTTCAGTTGGAGAGAGAGTCTGGACCTAGGCATCTCTACAGATAGCAAGTTCCAAAATTTAATCTCCTTGATATAAGACAGAGCACAGGTTTTATAGCCACCCTCTGAGATACCTCAAAGAAAGGACCAGGAAAGGGGAAGGCAACAAGAAGCAGCACAGAGCTGGTGACCAGAGGTGTGAAGTGCTGTCCTTATGAGGAAGGAATGACAGAGGATGAAAGAAAATGCAACAGATATTCATGCTATCACTTAGTTAATGTCAGATACCATAATGACAATGTCTTATAAAAGCTAGTGCAATGCAGAATAGCTTGCAAAAGCATTTATGCAGGATAAGTAGACATTTCTTAGCCAATCTGTAGAAATATTGGCTATTTTGGCAGGTTATCCAGTCTTGGGTTATGGTTTCTGAAAACCCAGTTTGAAAGCTACAACTTGTTCTTGCAGAAATTATTAAAAAATGGTATAAAAAGTAGATGAAAACCAGACTCTTCAGAGAATTGTAAGCTGTAGAACTGTTAATTTTTTTCTTACTGAAAACTATAACAGAAACTAAGAATTTCATTGTCCTCAGAGAAATCCCGCATATATGATCTTCTGTAATTGCCTGCTAGGGAAAAGCTATGATTATGAAGCAAGCATTGGTTTGATCCCATAGTAGTTTGTTTTTTTTCTTTTTTTTTTTTTTTTTTTTTCCCAAGTCAAAATACTCTGTTTACTTTTCAATTCTCAAGTATCGCATTGTTTTAAGGAATTCCAAAATGTCCTTTTCACAGTGAAAGAAACATCAACACTGGATTATCAGAATCAAGGTTTATATCCTGAAATGATAGGAAGAAAGGAGATGAAACATTTAATTGAATTGCAGATGTTATGTCTAGAAGAGCAAAATACTCTCAGAGTAATTGGGTAGGTTGCCATCTACACTAGGCTGAGATTTTAAAACCAGAATACATGTGGAGAATGCAAACATCTGTGTTGAACGTTAGCTTCCAGTGGTATCAAGGAATACATGTTTTTCTTGGATTTTAGAACTTAGTGGTATCAGTGGAAATAAAAAAAAAAAGTCTGATTATAATGCTGAAGTCAGCAGAGGAAGAATGCAGAAGAATCTTTATTCTTCTCCCTTAGAGACATCTATAATAAATCATTTGTGGTATATTAAAAAGTAGCTTACAGTTGTGAGACTTAGTATTTTCATATTCACCAAAGGAATAAAAAAGGAGGATATTGAATTATGAACAATATCGACTTTTGTGCTTATTTAGATGAAATATGAAAACATCAAAATGATCTGTATGATGTTGTTCAGTACCTTAAACATGCTAGGATTTTAAACAACATTTGCTGGATAGAAAAAGACATAGCACAGAAACTATAAATTCTGTTTTTTGTTTTCTAAAAGAAGCAGTTATTCTGAACACTGAGAAGTGATGATTGTGTGGACTTAGATATAATCAAATTTTAACTTCTCAGGTAAGAAGAAATATAGAATGTGAATGTTATATTAAACCATTCATCTTAGCATTCATTTACATTTCAGCTTGCAGCACAGAAGTCTGAATAAGTAAGAAGATTTTAATTAAATCAAAGGACAAGGCATAACAATTTAATGACCTGATATGAAACCTCATATGTTTCCACTAGCCCCAGAAGTCTTCTTGAAGAGAAACCAGAAAGAATCAGATTTTCTGATCTGTGTGGGCTTGGACAGACTGTTCCCAAAAGAAATGACTAGAAATCTGGCTTTATTTTGTATTGGTGCTCAAACCCCACCCAAACTGCATCAATTCTGGATCAAATAGATACTGCAATTATATTAATAAGGCAAACATTCCAAATTAAGTATGTTATCTTATTTGACTGACTACAGTAGAACTTTGATAAGGTCTAGCTACATTTTTTATTTATAGATTTTGATATAAAATCAATGCAGCAAGTCTTGGTCTTTTCTGGTTTTGAAAAAAAAAAAACCCAAATGATTATTTGTCCTCTCTTTTCTGTTCATGGTGAAACATTCTCTGTGGTTTAATTCTAGCTTGAGCTGATAAAACACCAATCTTCTTGACACACTAAGAAGGAAATGGTGTTTGAATCACTGCTATAGCTTGGCAGGAGCTATTGATGTGATGCCTGCACTTTGTCACATGGCTTGGGAAATTCCACAGCCAATATTTAAAGCTCTAGTTCAGTCAGAGATTTCTAATCCCTGATAAATATGAAGCCCACAAGAAGTTAGCCACCACACACTTTCTGCATCTGGTGGCTATGTCAAGGTTTGCATGACATATGCTGGTGGCCAGAGCTCCACTTAACACCAGAAATCATTACAACAGTCAGAAGTGGTGAACTGGTGTATGATTTGACTACCTTCCTCTTGTAGAAATAGAGGTTGAGGCCTCATACTAAAGGTGGTGTAGCAGCCTAACCTGATGTAGAAAATACAGCCATAATGCTAGAATATATGGTTATGTAAGTATTGAAATGACTAAAGAGGTAAAATGAATATGCTTCAGAAATCATTAAAAAAATTGCTTTTCTCTTCAAAAAGGTTTAGAAAACATAGTTAGTTGGGGAAGGCTTCAGGAAATTCTGCATTTAGTCAGGAAAAGAAATAATAAGTGGGGAACTTGAAAAGTTTCACTGTATTTGAAATATATCTGTAACTGGTACAATTGAGGACAGTGATCAATTGTCCTCTAAAACAAAGTTTGGCTTACACTAATTAGCTGGGGTTTCATCAACAGAATGTAGGTTAGGTAGTAGGAAAATGTTTTGAATGGTCAGCATATCCCAATAGACCAGAATAACTATCTGGGGAAGTTTAAGACTCTCTTCTATTAAAAAACTTTAAGAGCATGTTACACAAATTTTTCTCAGATGTGTTCTATGTATAGTAGTTCTTCAGCACAAGAGAAACTTGGATTCAGACCTTTCCTATGACTTCGGGATTGTAAAGGAAATGGCCAATATTATCCAGGAGATTATACTGGTTGGACATAAACATCCTCTCTACTGTATGAATTCGTTTATATTTTATGAATTTATCCCATACATAAAGACAAGAGTTCAGATCCAATGCTGTTGATTTGAAGAACATTGCATTACTCTATTACTTTATTGGCTTATTCAGACTCATTTGAACAATGAATCATTTTCTTAGCTTAAATAAGTCAATCACATCTGGAGCTGGTCAGAATATTTTCAGTGAAACGAAATATGTCACTTCATCAAAGCCAAAATGTTGTATCAACATATCAGTTTTGACAAACATTTCTTGAGAAAGTTTTTGCCTGGGGTTCCCTTGTCACTTATGGCCAGAGGAGAAAGAACTTGAGCTGAAAAGATCAGGTTTTCTATGCAGAAACAGACATTTCATAACAATTTCCATTTGCAAAAATGTTTGAGGGGTTTATTTTCATTCCTCTGAATAGTTAAAACAAATTTTGAAACCTTGAAATTTACAGCAAAATGGAATCCTTGTCCTCTGAACAGCTTTAATCACATCTGAGCATACAAAATGCTGATTCAGTAGCTTATATTTAGAGGATTTAGATATACCAGAAGGCAGAAAATCAGGAAACCATAAGAAATATGACCCTATCTTTATAGGTTTTTCTTCCCTTGAAATAGTATTCATTTACCAAACAGCATATCAACATCATTGAATTTGACTGTTGCCATAAAGATAGCTCCACAAGAAATGCATGATAGCATGTTTTATATCTTTTACACCAAGGATTTGTGAAGTGCATGGCAAAGTCCTTCCTAAATGATGAGGGATACAGACTGGGCCCTAAGTGATCAGAGGAACACCAGAAATATGGGTTTTTTTAGCTCATTAAAACTTGTGGGAAATTCAGTTATTCAGTCATGGTTAAAACATTTTGACTGTTGCAAGCAAAAAAACAAAACAAAACAAAACAAAACTGTATCAGCTGAAACAGGAGGTTCCAGTGCACTGATGAAGCTCTTTAGGTGCTTGATTGCATCCTGGAAGAAATAGGCACTGTACATGACTGTGCAGAAAAGAAGAAGGTACAGCTGTGGCAGACACTGCCTTTACCTCCCTTGGCTGGCATTTTATAACCATATTTCTGCAACCCATTTGGAGCCCTTAGAAAATTATCTTGCAGATATATATTGTAAGTACATATTATGAAACAGGGCAAAGCCTATGTCTGGAACACATATAACAATAGTTTCAAAATGAAGGAGAAAAAATATTGTAACAAAAAGAGACACTGTGGTTTTTCTGTATGAAACTAAGATTGTAAAAAGCAGTGGGTTAAAAAAAAGCATTTCTGAACACTTTCTGTACTGAATCTTGAGAAAGATTTTTTTTTTTTTTCAGAAGTGAAAGAGTCATGTGTCATGTGTCTGAAGTCTTCCCTTCCAGTTCTCACAATAAGTTTTCACAGCAGCATTCATGGACACGTGTACAGCAGTGTAAGTGTACTCCCCACATGTACAGGTTAGTGTTCTTGGTTGTAGAAAAGCCTTCAAGAGAAAGCAGCACTGGGGCTGAGACCAGTCTTGGTGAGGAGGAGCCTTACCAGAATAGCACAATCACTGCACCTGCCCTGTCTTCTTCTCTGCGGGTGTGTTATACCAAAAACTGCTGAGGGGCAGCAGAACCAGCATGTGAGAAAAGACTGTTAAGGAAAAAATGTTCAGGAGATATTGATTTCAGGAAAGGGAGTGCTAATGCTGCACAAAGCCAGATGTGTGACCACATACACACATGTGAGATTGTTCCTGTTATTCTCTAAGAGTGGAGAAATACTGCCTATCTGTAGAGCTCATATTGCAATACAGGCAGTAATTTTTTTTTTGAAGGGAATTGGTTTAATCAGTTTACAGAAATATTAAAGCATAAAGTGCAGTAACCATCTTATTGTGAAATATACTATGGGATGAATTCTCTGTAAAGAGAGAAAAAATCCACAGCTCTGAATTTTGTCCCCTCAGAGTTCATCTTTAATTCAGAAGATTCAAACATTTTTATAAGCTGTTTTTTACAGCAGAAGTTCAGATTTTAAGGAGTCTGGAAGACTCCATTTTATCTGTAGACCTAATGGCACTATGCTGTGATAAGACTTGAAAATGAAAGCTGAAAAACAGAAAGGAGGTGAGATTAAGGATTTTATTTCCTTTGGTAGGTGGATTAGTTTCAATGGATTTATGGTGGGTGGTTGCAATTACAGAGTCAACTGCACTGCTGCCTGTATCTCTGATTTAGTGGTACCTACTGCCAAACCACATCACTGAGATCTCTGGTAAGACTTCAGAAGCCTTAATAGAGAGAGTGCATGCTGTTGGCAGCTTCAGTCTAAAAGCCAGAGATAAACTGAGAATAGAAACTGATGTAGAGCTTCACCTTCTGGCTCTTCAGAAACCGACAACTTTATGCTGTGTTTTTGGCCTATCTTCTTAATATGTGGAAATAAAATCACAGCTGTTATTTTGTCTGAGACTTGTAGATCTGCTGCTGAGTGAGAGGATAATTCCCATTTCTTACACATGCCACTGCATTTGTTCTGATTGCTTCTTTTTAAACTAAGTTGCTAAAAATACTTTTTTTTTTTCTGATTCAGAAGCAACAGTGAACAATGTTTATGAAAGAACCCTAAGGAGGAAAAAAGATAAAATCTTGATGCAGCTGGCAGAATATACAAGATAAAGTGTTTCTTAAAAGGAATGAAATTAGGGAAAAAAAATCTATATGCTAGAATAATTAAATAAAACCTTTAATACAGCTGATAGCAAATGACTCAGTGAAAATGGAAACCTGAATTTTAAATATTAAGGATAACATCTATCTTTGCCTAGATCTGGACATTATTGGCGCTCTCCATAAATCATCCTCTTTTTAATTTAATATGAGCATCTGTAAGGTCCAGAGATAAATTAATTGCTGCCAGATTTAAATAATACGCTTGGTTTCAGGCATTTCCTGGGGATTAATGACAGGTTAGGGGGAACCGAGGGCCTAAAGTTCAGCCAGAAACCATTAACCTCAGGTTATCATTAACCTCAGGAAACACCCTATGTCTCAGCCGTGTCTGCTCCTACAGAATGGAAATTAAAAGCATAATGCCATGTATTTCTTCTAGGGGTTGATGCCATTCCAGGTGGTATGTTCAGAGAATTTTAACACCCCATGTTCTGACTGAATCATCTGCTTGGCTTATCATGGTTCTTCCAAAAGGATGTTTAATGCAAATGATATATTGTATAGATGTATTTTGTTTGGAGGCCGAACAATAAAACTATAGAAGCCCATGAAAATGGAGGGGAGAGTTAGAATGGGGTGAGTTGACACTTTGAGGTCAACTTTTAGCTTGCAGATGCACGTTGCCTGGGCATGCAGAGCACATCTCCAGGTCTCTTTATTGCTGTCCTCAGTTGTTGTGTAGCAGTGTTTGCGTGGAGGGAAGCAGGCTTCGTGTTTCTTAATTTAAACAGTACAAAATTGTATCTGGAGGAAAATTTCAGAGTTCCCAGCTCAACTTATTAAGAGATGAATTTTGACCTACTTTAAAATTGCAAAGACCTCTGGAGACATAGTATCTGGGTACAGAAAATAAGAACAATATTTATAAGAAAGTTTTTTACAAATTTTCAGCCTGAAGGTTTTCAGGCATTTTACGAGCATTTATTAATTAAGGTCCACAACATTCCTGTGAGATATGTGTTAGTTGTGCTCTGTGCTAGTAATGACATCAGAGGTGACACCAGAGGAAATCTGGGGAGGGAGAAGATGGTACCACAAAGGGACAAGGTTCTGAGAATTCCCACTGCTCCCTCATCTCTGCTGTGGTTGTGAGGCACACTCTGGGCTCTGTCCATATGAACAGAGGAAACTGAAAGCTAAGACTAATGCTGTATATAAGAGCATGGAGAATTATCACTATGAGTTATCATTCTTATTTAAAAAAAAAAAAAAAAGAAAAGAGTAAATTAATTAATTAATTAAAGCTAATTTCAAAGCATAGTCAATGTGTGCCAGAGAGAACAAATTGCTGATGAGCCTATGGTAGTTTTCAAGCACTACTCCAATGTGTACTTGGGCTATGGACAGATTCTGGTGGACTGTAGCTGCTACTGATACGTGCAGTGGGGTTTGGATGCATCTTTCTAAGCACCAAATTCTCTTAATGTTAACATGTACAAAATGGTGTCTAGCTTAAGCCAGACATTTAGGCTTTCTCTGTAGTTAATATAGTCTTCCAAGGTTTTAACATAAGTGTCTAAAATACTTCCTTCCTTTGGAATAGCTCAGTTTTTCCCACAAATTTTAGTGTGGGACTCTCAATGATCATTTTTTTTTAACAGCTGAAGTTGGGTGAATATGAGAAAAGACCTGGTTATTCCCAGTGAGTGGACACCAAAATGTCCTGCTGGCTATTAACTGCATGAGGACTCTTAGCTTGGGGACTCGACAAATAATCTATATTTACACACAAGCACATATACACCAGTTTGCCTTAGGCAGCAAAAGGGCAGCAAGCTCCTGTTGGCTTCATGGAGGGAGATGATGGATGAGTGCAGAGAGATACATTGGGAGCAACACTTGCAACACAGATTAATCTTACTGAAACTTGGTATGCTGACAGGGCTGTTCTTTGTTTTCTGGTCTGTTCGACTTGGTTTAGTTCAATGTTCATTTTTTATGATAGTCCTTACATGCACAAATCTATGGTATCATATATAGCTAGACAGTTTTGTATCTGCTTTTCATTATAATGCAACTTCTCTGCACATTACTAAAATATGCTTTAATATATAAATCTTATCTAGTATATGTTTTTGTAGCCTACATGTTACATTTTCTTTTTACTCTTATGTTCAGATCTTATTACCATGTTTTAAATTCTTCTGCTGCCAGGCTTCTTTAATTCTGACAGTGGCAAAACTACTCATTTAAACCTGTGACAATCCTGCAGGTAGAGTACTTTTTTTCATGGTTTTCAATTGTTAAAAGAAATGGCATGACTTTCTTTTAAAGCACATTAAGTCAAAATTGTGGCCAAACTGTAGTAGTATAACTAGAAAAAAGAGCTTCCTAGAAGCTGGTAACATGGGAATTTTCTAAAGAAAACTCCAAATATAGAGCACACAACATCTTTCAGAAGCTGTCAGAAAACAAAGGATTAAATTAACTAAATCTCTTTCCTGCTCTTAGTCCACAGTTGGCTGCAAGGAAACTGTATTAGGTCAGTTGTACAACACAACCTAATTGCATAAAGATATAATAGCAGTGGGCTATGGAAAATTAAAGTCTGACTTCTGTGGGGGCTGATGGAATAAGAACGATATCTCTGGTTTACCAGAGCTTGTGATTCATAGGCCCTGTACTTTTGATTTTTGTAAATCTTGCTGTATCTGAGCTTTACTGAATTGAAGGACAAACTAGTCACGCTCCTTGCACATGCAAGGAAGGAATGTGAAATCTCCCCATTATATTAAATACTCTCTCCTCCACCTGTCCTTTACTGCTATTGGAATTTCTCACTTTTGCAGGCTCATCCTGTTCTTCACAATGCTGATGCAACTGTCACAGAGGCAGGTGTAACTAATCCACGATGGATGTTTTCTTCTACAGGTCCCAGTGAGTAATACCACACTCATCTTGAAGGTGGTGAGACTTCTCTCCGGGTTTTGGAGTCCAGACAAAACTCTGCTGTGTAAATAAGATGGTGAGAGTAAGCGATGAGGCACAAGAGCCCAGATGGTTATATTGTGAATGCTCTTTGATCACTTTTTTCACAACCTCACATTTGGAGATAGAGCAGTAGCTGTGCAGTGATACCAGGTGATACTCATATACCTCAGGTAGAGTTGCCAATCCAGTCTAGTCCTACACTTCCCTCCTAACTCCTCCTCATACAGAGGATTGCCTTGATCTTCTTGACCTTACAAAAACCCACACTTCTCATGAACCGGGTTAAATAGCTTTTGGGCTGGCAGAGGGCCACACCTGTGTGATGGTGTGCAGTGGAAAGTTTGGAGGTCCTGCATTCCCAGAACTACTGGGAAATGAATTCCTCTTTGAGAAAATGGAGAGCAGAGCTGCATCTGAAGGAATATTTTTTTATAGAAGATAGAAACTTGTAAATTGAAGCGAGTCACTTCCAAATTCAGCAGCAGATTTCTGAATCAGAAAGTGGTCAAAATGTTATGGTTATTTTTTGGAGATGATGCTTTAGAACTAGTTCTATTTTATTTTTTTTAATCTTTTGATTCATTTTGCCTAAAATGTGCAATTTATCTCTATATGTTACATACATGCAATATGTATTCACTCTGAAATGTCAATCTCCAAATTATTCTCAATTCCTATGATAGCCATGTCATACAGACATAGAGCTAAGTTAGTCTGTTAGAGAATTTCGAAGATTCTCAAAAAGGGAAGATACATTGTCACTTATTCCTACCCAGGTCAAACAAGTTATATAGAACACCAAATATAGTTTACAAAATGGACTAGATATAAGTAGTCTAATATTCCAGGTTCAATCCTTATTTCAATTGTCTAGAACTGAAAACAAAAGGATACTCAATATCATTAAAAATAAATGGAGGTTATAATTACTTAAAGGATTATAGCATAAAATTTGCATGACTGATGTGCTGCAAAATACAAGAGGGATTTGCTATACAGAATTTAATGTTGCTTTGCTTGTAGATGCAGCTTGCATTCAGGCATATCAAGAAATAAGATCATTTAATGGTTTATTCATTCTATTTAACAGAATATATCCATGGCCCATCATCCACATATTCACCTGCTGTCAGCTGCTATTGAGCTCTGTAATGAACAGCTGTGGAAAGGGCAAAAAACTGTACAACAACCTCTGGCTATTTGCATTTAAGATATTTAGTTCTGTGTGAGAAGAATGACATGTAATCAGCTAGGCACATGGGTAAAAATAGCAGACTCCAATTCTGCCTACCATTTTTCTCTTCCCTTAGAGATGTTTACAAAATTCATGAATTATTTGCATTTTGACTTTTGGAACAACATGCAATTTTTATGGGGCAAAGGGTTAGATTCGCTCAGTCTTGTTTCAAAGCGGTAACCAGAGAAGGAAAGCGCTTGTCTGTGCACCATGGGAACAGAGTCTGATCTGTACTGTCAGTAGATAAAGTCTCATTAACAGGTCAGTGGCAAGAGAGTGATGCCCACACAGCAGGAGTAACACCTGGATAAATAAGTAAATTTAAATATCAGTGTAGTAACCATTGGTGATGTACTGTGTGAATAATGGTCTCTCTTGAAGGAGGTGGGACACCTATTAAAATCTGCAGGAGGTGTTGTGCAGCAATTCTCAGAGCATCTCTGCTTGGCATTTCAGCTCTCTTACCTCTGTGGTGCATTCAGGATGACAAAACAGACCTTGAAAATAATGGACTCAGCCTTGTGAAGGTCCTGAGTGGCTTTTGAGGCTTTTTGAGAGTGCTCCTGGCTCCCCTGGATTTCAGTGGGATCTGGGAACCAAACCAGGCCTCTCCAGAAAGCAGGAAAACAGGAGACAGCAAGTGATGGGATCCTGCCTGTGAGTCCTGTTGGAAGCTGAACAATAAGTATGCCTGTTCTCGGATAAAATTCTCATAGAAGTTGCCAGACATCCGTCGATTGGGAAAATATGAGCAATCTTTTGATACCAATAGCAGTGTTATCTGGTATTACCTATTATTGGTTAGAAAACTGTATTTAAAAGGTTATTTACTAGAAACAACAGGGACATTTAGCTCTCCAGGCATAGTTGGTAATATCTGGCCAAAGGAAATATGTCCAAGATTTTCCAAATAATAAACAAAGATTCTTTAGCTTCCTTTAGAGTTTCCTCTGAGCTTGAGGGTAGTATGTAATGGATGGAAATAATAAGAAAGATACTGAGAAAGTGTTGTTCCATGAGCCAATTTGCAGGAGACCATGTGACTTCGATGGTTGGAAAAATAATAAGATTACAGTAGAAGCTTGTAAATGTTAGGTGTAGCTTCTAAAACCCCTTTTAACCAGTCAAAATGATGACTAAATCATTCTGAGAATCTGGAATGAAAAGTATCAGCTATTATAAAGCATTTATGGCTTTACTAAGTAGGAGAAGGGTTATTCTGCTCTTCGAGTTAAAAGCACCATAAAAAAGGTGGAAGAGCCATCTTTCTGCCGTCACTTAAACCAAAATGGCTTCATTTCTGAAAATGAAATTTGCAGTATGCAGTGAAAATCAACAGCATTATACACTTGGAAAACAGTTAAAATAATTCTCTAGTTAGTTGTAAAACTAGGTCACTGTGAACATTTCAGTAAAGAGACTTCTGCAAGCATGTGCAGAACCGCATGGACTGGAAAGGCCATTTTCAGAATGAATTGTTCCATTCTTACCAGTCTATGATCTGCAAATGGAAAAGCAAAAAAGCTTTCTGACATAGGATCACAATGGCAGTGCATCTTTTCCATTTGTGGTGTGATGTTGAGTGGAACTGAGTCATACCGAGCATCACCCAGTAGTGATAAGAGGGAAGAGGACTGAAGGATGTCTCACTCAAGACATGATCTCCCTCCTTTGTAGGCTCCATGCACAGCATGGGAGTCCTGCATTTGGTCCCTGCCTCCCCTTCCCATGCACTGAGGATTATATCCTGCTCACTTCTGAAACACAGTCCCAACCTCCAGTTTTTCTTCTGCCTGGGGAGGTCATCCTCCCCCTCTATTCTGCCCTGGTGAGGCTGCATCTGGAATAGCGTCCATTTCTGGGCTCCCCAGTTCAAGAGAGACAGGGAAATGCTGGAGAGAGTCAAGTGGAAGGCAACAAAGATGATTGTGGAACTGGAGCATGTCTCTTATGAGAAAAGCTTGAGAAAGCTGGGACTGTTTAGGCTAGAGAATGCTGAGAAGAGACCTTATCAATGTCTATAAATATCTAAAGAGTGGGTGCAAGGAGGATGGAGTTGGACTCTTTTCAGTGGTGCCCAGTGACAGAACAAGGGGCAATGGGCACAAGCTGGAACACAGGAGGTTCCATCTAAATATGGAAAAAACTTCTTCACTCTGAGAGTGATGGAACACGGGAGCAGGATGCCCAGGAAGATTGTGGAGTCTCCTCTGGAGACATTCAAAGCCCTCCTGGATGTGATCCTGTGTAATGTGCTCTAGGCAAACCTGCTTTGGTGTGGCAGAGGTTGGACTATATGATCTCTAGAGCTCCTTTCCAACTTCAACAATTCTGTGACTCTGTGGTGACCTCCAGAGCCAGATAGGACAGTTGCCAAGTCATGGGCAGAACTTGTGTCCTCCGTCTCATTATCCTATGCCCAAAGGACATCGTACCAAAATAAAGTCTTAGCATAGAATCACAGAATTATTTTGGTTGGAAGAGACCTTTAGGATCATCAAGTCCAACCGTTAACCTAGGACTGACAGGTCACCACTAAATCATGTCCCTAAGTACCACATCTACATGTCTTTTAAATATGTCCAGGGGTGATGCCTGCCTGTGCCCTTCTCTGCCCAGCCTGTTCCAGTCCTTGACAATCCTTTTGGTGAAGAAATTTTTCGTAATATTTAATCTAAACCTCCCCTGGTGCAACTTGAAGCTATTTCCTCTTGTCCTATCACTTGTTACTTGGGAGAACAGTCTGACATCCACCTTGCTACAATCTCCTTTCAGATAATTGCAGAGAGCAAGAAGGTCTTTTCTGAGCAACCCCAGTTCCCTCAACAGTTCCTCGTAAGACTTGTTCTCTAGACCCTTTACCAGCTTTGGACATCAATGTCCTTCTTGTAGTGAGGGGACCAAAACTGAACCCAGTATTTGAGGTGCAGTCTCACTAGTGCTGAGTACAGGGGGAAAGTCACTTCCTTAGTCCTGCTGGCCACACTATTTCTAATACAAGCCAGGATGCAGTTGGCCTTCTTGGCCTGGGGACACTGCTGGCTCATGTTCAGCTGGCTGTCAACCAACACCCCCAGGTCCTTTTCAACCCAGAAGCTTTCCAGCCACTCTTCCCCAAGCCTATAACTTTGCCTGGGTTTGTTGTGACCCAAGAGCAGGACTTGTCACTTGGCCTTGTTGAAACTCATACTGTTGGCCTTGTCCCACTGATCCAGTCTCTCCAGGTCCCTCTGCAGAGCCTTCCTACCCTCAAGCAGATCTATGCTCCCACCCACCTTTGTATTGTCCACAAAGTTACTGAGGGCACCCTTGATTCCCTCATCTTGATGAAAATATCAAATAGAACAGGCCCAAATACCAAGCCCTGAGAAACACCACTTGTTACTGACCAACCACTGGACTTAACTCCATTCACAACCACTCTCTGGGCCTGGCCATCCAGCCAATTTTTTTCCAGTGAAGTGCATGCCTGTCCAAGCCATGAGCAGCCAGTTTCTCCACTAGAATGCTGTGGGAAACAGTGTTGAAGGCTTTTCTGAAGTCCAGATAAAGAATATCCACAGACTTTACCTCATCCACTAAGCGGGTCACCTTGTCATAGAAGGAAATCAGGTTAGTCAACCAGGACCTGTCTCTCATAACCCTGTGCTAACTGGGCCTGATCACCTGGCTGTCCTGTATGTGCCCTGTGTTGACACTCAAAATGATCTGATCCATAACCTTCCCTGGCATTGAGGTCAGAGTCACAGGCCTGTAGTTCCCCAGATCCTCCTTCTGTGCATTCTTGTAGTGGGCATCACATTTGCCAATTCCAATCAACTGAAACCTCCCCAGTTATCCAGGACTGATGATAAAGGATGGGAAGTGGCTTGGTGAATACTTCTGACAGATCCCTTAGTACCCTTGGGTGGATCCCCTCTGGCCCCATAGACTTGTGTGTGTCTAAGTGGTGTAGTAGGTCACTGACCATTTCCTTTTGGATTATGGGGGCTTCATTCTGCTCCTCATCCCTGTTGTCCAGCTCAGGTGGCTGGTCATTCAGAGGACAACTGGTCTTATTATAAAGGACTGAGGTCAAGAAGGTGTTCAGCACCTCAGCATCTGGGTGTCTTCCTCCTGGCACATGAAATGACATCAGACACGCCTTTCACCATGTGAGAGGACAAGGCACTGCCTGGTATGCTAAAAAAACATATCTATAGAAGGTTGTGCAACATGGGAGGATAATCAGGAAGAAGAACTGATGAATAGTTACTTCATTCTTGTGCAATTTACAAATCCTGAGAATAGCTGAGCTCATCTGAATAAGAGAAGAAAAGCACAGGTTAGACACTGATTATCTTACATTCTGGAAATAACCACAGTGAAATCAAAAGACCTTTTTTAGCGCAAGTAAAGTAGTATGAGAGGATCTGGATGTAGAAGTGACTTACGCAGAAGCCCCAACAGACTGAACAATTTAAAATTCAGATGTACCATGAGATTAATCTCAAAATACTTCTGGCTACAAAGATGGAAAAGCGAAAGAGAAATGTCAAAAAGCTTCTATAAGTGGTTTGATATCCAAGTTAACAAAAAGTGGCTGCTATCTTTATTCTGAAACACAACTGAAACCCAGATCAGAGCTGGGACTTGGGGGGTTTTGCACTGCTTTTCTCCTGTCCCTAGAACAGCCCTCAGGACCCAGGCCCATATTCACAGTCCTAGGCTCAGAGATGGAAGGTGGTAGAGCCTGAACAGTCTTCAGTGGCTTAAGAGCCTTTTTTCCTTTTGCAAACTAAACCAGAAACAACCTGTCCTCAGATTTATCTCTCAGTCTGAGGAACCTATATATTCAAAGAAAGCAACTCACATGGAAACTGGGACCATATTTCAAACCCATGTTGGATGTTTTTCCTTTTATGAGCACAAAGGTTAGGAAATCAGCCTGGATTCCAGCTCCTGCTCAAAATGTCCATGCTCTGTGGCTTCAGCTCAGACAATTAATGTTGCTTAAATATCTCTGTCTGAGTGTAGAATTGGTTTCTTGTCTGGGTTAGAAATCAGACGTGAGTTGTGTGCCTCAGCTCCATCAAAGCCCTCCTTCTCTCCATTGCCCTTATGTACAGTGCCTATAGAATTATCACTCAATTGCTAATGGAAAAATAGTCATGCAGGCTGGGCTGCTCCATGCACGGTACTCCCCTTGTATCACACCCGCCCTTTGTTCAAACATTTGTAGACTGAAACATCCTATTGAGCCCTGTTCTGTGGCAGAACATATTTGTGAGACAAAGCAATTCTGTGGTCTACCAGGAGGTCTATGACTCTCTCAGTGAATTATTCACTACTTTGCTGTGGTCTACATGCCAGGTCACCCGTGTTCACAGCAGAGAATGAAGCATTATTCATTATCAAACCTTTGGTTTTCACTTCTAGTAGGTTCTTCCCCCCACCTCCAGTGCCCTTTCAGGTTTTAACAAGACATTGCATTCTTTCAGACTTCCCCTGGGCAGCAGCTTTTTGCACTTTGCAGAGGTACGACAATAATAGGTAGAAAGCCAGAGCAGTTATAAATTGTAGCCGTTAATGTCAAATTGATGGGGTAGTGATCAAATGAAGTTCATAACCACAGAACGCAACCTGGGGGTGGAATGCTCTTTCAAAGATTGCTAATGACAGGGTTATAAAATCATAAAATAGAAGGCTTTTTCCACTGTGAAAGTTTGAAAGAATTTATTTGGCTGACCGAACATATTAGCAGTGTTAGGGTCAGACTTTTATAAGACATTTAGTGCAATTCCTAATCGATGAGGGGACTGATCTGTTTTGAAAAGGCACTGAGTGCACAACACCTGCATTGTGTTTCTATTCTTGGACACACCAAGTGTACCTTTAATGATCTTTAGGTCCTCTAGTATGGTGCTGTTTAATTATAAGCTGATCATACAAAAGGAAAGCAACACTTGACAATAAAAAGCAGTTTGGGGGATTTTGGATCTGTCTTTTAACCACCAGCCTTCAAGAAACCAAAGCAATGGGCAATGTCACAATGTCAGCACAAGGGAAAACATTTGTTGCTCATCAAAGCTGGACAGTATACATCTGTATCCCAACTGGGCTCTCCAGCCACAGTGCTAGAAATGTCTCAGAGAGGAAAAAAGAGGTTAGAGCATTGCAGATATCATAAGATGAATAGGCATGGAAAATACTGAAGACATCCCACTGCAATTTACATATGGAAGTTAGGAATGAACAGTGAGGCTTATGCTTTTATAAATGGATTCTTCTGTATCTTCAGATTTATTTGTTTATTTCTGTGTCTTCTGGTTCAGTTATTGAGAATAATCTGTCATGTGATTTATCACACTCTCCTTACTCATTTGTACTTATCTTATTCAAGAAAGAGCAAAGCCAGAAAAAATACTTAGCTTGGAACTGGCCTTTTTGTCCTTATGGCAGAATGTAGAAAAGGGGAGAAATCCTCTCGTGAAAGCTACTACGTGACCAGGTTTTGGTTAGAGAGGGATTAACAGATTTCAATGCTCAGACTGAAACAAAGCCTCTAAACTAAACAAACCTTGGCTTTCCTACCACAGCCTTGGTAATTCAGATACATCACCAGAGTCCTGGTAAGTTCACACCTCACAGAAACATGGCTGGTCATTTTGCACAGTCACTGTGTTTGGAAAAAATGCAGGCTCAAAGCAAATTCTGGCATCTTTTATTACAATCAGCTGTCCAATTACTGATGTGATGGAAGGCTATGTCAAACAGTAATTTTTCTTTCACTTCCAGTGCTACAGCTCCTGCCCTATTTCCTATTCAGAGGCTCTTCACTGTGGAGTTTCTGAAGCCGGAAGAAACCTAGAAGCTGGTTAGATGGTGTCTCACTCTGCAGCCCTCTGATGACTTCATTCTGTGCTCCCAAAGCCCTGTGGATCTTTAATGGGCTCATCTTTTGCGGTTTGTGGCCCTTTAAATTAGATGATAATAATCACAAAATACACCCTTCAGAAATGCACCTTCCAGTGGTGAGATTCAAGTCTTTAAAAGTTTTCAGGTCTTGAAAGCTATTTAGATAACTTCAGATCCTGCAGATACACCGTTGTGGGCTTTGTGTTGCCTATGAAGTTCACTATAGCACATCAGCTCCACAAGGTTCTTCTGCAATTTCTACTAGATGCTTATTGTTTTAAGTTAGGTCTTCATACAAGGGAAGAAAAACCACACCACCACTTTTCTCCATTGGTATATAGTATTAGACATCTGGCTCCTGTGTTGAGAACATAATACAGATGTTCTCCTGTGTAGGTCTGATTCATTGCTAGCGACCATTTATGTTGCCTATGAAATAGAACATTGTGAATCAGCAAATAACCCAGGACCGGGTGACATCATCTGTTTGGGGGTCAGCCATGTGCCATCACTTGGAACTATATAATCAGTGCTGAATTTGTTGTTGGTCAGCTGGTCAATCTGGTATAATTCAGTTTTGTACTGCGGATGCCCTGTGATATCATCTTGGGAGAACCAGTAGGTTGAGAGAAACAGAGGTATGTAACCTAGTGGTGATTTTTGGGAATAAAAGACAGCTGATTCCTGTGATTCCAAACCTGGAGAATATTCTATTTCTGGTAAGTAATATATATTTTGGTAAAGATTTTTTGAGACCTACAGCATCAGTGACAACAAACTGCTTATTGGATCTTTCTGTAACATCTGCTACTGCATCCATCAGCTGGTGATGTTTTCACAGAACTGACCTGTGGAATAGATTAAAATGTTGATGTAAGAAGTAACATTATGCTTGTAATTAATATTTCATTGTTAATATTGCATTGAGATGAATGAGTGCAGGTCACATATCAAAGCTGTTGTTTTCACGGTGTTTGCAACATCAGAGAACTTCTATTAGCTACGTGGTATTTGCCTTTACCATTAACTATGCTAATGATTTTAATATATTCAAAATGGAAGTTTAGATTTCTGGAGCAGGAATAGGTGGCTGATTTAAAAAGAAGAACAATTATATTGAAATGTGTGAAGACATTGTGTGGCTTTATAAGCAATCCTGCTAGAAATCCTAAGAAGCAAAGCAATTTCAAAAGGAACATGCAGCCCCTGGTTTACTGCAAGGTAATATATTGAATATGGTGTCTCAAATTTTTATGTTTCTTTTTCAAACAATGTCTTCAAGTTTCAGTGTCTAGAGCTGACATGTTGTTTCTTAAATGCTGGGCTCTGTGACTAACCTGTTAAGAATTTTATTAAGTCATCCGTCTCATGCTTTATGAACACAGAAAAATGGAGTCTTCCAATCTATGAGTAAAAAGCATTTCCTAGAGAACATCCTAATTACTCCTGATTGCCCAGTGACAGGACCAGAGGCAATGGCACAAACAGAAACACAGGAGGTTCCCTCTGAAGATCAGAAAGCACTATTTCACTGTGAGGGTGTCTGAACACTGGCACAGGTTGCCCATGGAGGTTGTAAAGTCTCCATCCTTGGAGATATTCAAAAGCCATCTGGACATGGGCCTGGACAGCTTGCTCTAGGTGACCTTGCCTGAGCCGGGGAGGTTGGAATAGTTGACCTCCAGAGGTCCCTTCCAGCCCCATCCATTCCATGATTGTGGGTTATGTCCTTTCCTTCAGGTTGGTTTTCAAGACCCCTTACTAGTACAATGTCCACACCAAACTGCAAACTGATGGAAGGTGCCCATGGATATTATTAGGATCTCTTGTATCTCTTCTTAAAAGAGCATGTGCCCAAGTCACTCTAAGCCAAGCTGTCCTGACATATGACCTTCCTTTTCCCTCATTCTCCCTTTCAAGCCCTCTTTGTTTGCTTACACCAACTTGTGACATTTTATTTTGAGATCCTAAAATATTCTGGGAAGGACCTATTTCTTAGATCATGTTTGAACAGCAAGTAGAACTGGATGCCCCTAGTCTGACAACCCACTGCCAGAAAAGACAGTGCTATTGCTAAACGACACCCTGCTGGGCATATTCTGGGCAATCTGAAATCTTCTCTAGTTAAATGTATATGTTTAACATTTTATCTTTTCCCTAAAAAAAAATAAATAAAATAA
>JANHGN010017291.1:28136-69763 GCA_024605025.1 Megaceryle maxima
AAATTTAAAAAGAAAAAAAAAAAAAAAAAAGAAAAAAAAAAAGAAAAAGACTGAATCGGTTATGACTTCCTTATTTTACTTCGTTATTTTCCCAAGTTCAGACAAAAGGGTGAGATTCATCTGACTCACATTGAACTACATAAAAATAAAATTTCTCACTAAGCTATTTGCCTAAGTTGTCCCCAGGTTCCACCTCCCCATTGATGGAGATAAATATCTCCAGATGGTGATTTTTCCCCTTCTGGGATTACTGGAAACCATCTTTGCAATGGATGTAAAGGACCATCTAGCTGACCAGCCTAACTGGTGCCTACATTTTGGATGGCTAAAGTTTGGTCTGATTCATTCTCCTCTAAGTTCAGCTTTTAATTTAGGAAAGCTCAGAGGGACAGAATGCCTGAAAAGACTGCAGCCTTGGTCACAAAAGCATCACCACCCTTACCAAATTTCCAAGGAGGAGGTCCACCATGGTATTTCCTGCCCCTCATGATGTTTTTTCCTGGCTACGGTGGCGACCATGGTATTTCTTGCATTTATATAAGTACAAATACATATGAATATATATTTTAGATCTGGTCAAAATACATAAAACAAACAAGCAAAATAATCCACAAATAAATTGTGAATGAAAAAAAATCATGAAAGAATTGAGCTGGTCGGTGGTCTTTGATTCACTAAGTCAGTCTCTACACAAGTGAGTTGAAATGAATTTCCTGGTATGAATAAATCCCCAAAGCCTCATGAATTTTAGTATGAATGATTCTAAATGCCTTAAAATTCAGATGGCAAGTGAATTAATCATTCTTTTTTATTTTCCTGTTGACAAAGTCTTCTCATCCAATCAGGGTGAAGACTACACAGTGGGTTAGTAGCTTTGCTCAGTGAATGTTGAGAATGTTGGGTGCCATCAGCTGAAAGTTTGTCACAGACAATATTTGGTGGTTCCTTGAGTACGCAGAATGCATTAGAATGAAATCGGAATTTATTTGCAAGTGATTCACCGACTGCAGAAATTTCTGCATTTATAATGAGTAGTTTAATAGTCTCCACACACATTCATGGTTTATACGGGGCACATCTGTCATTTAATTAAAAAAAAGGAAATCCAAATTAAGATTTGATCACACCATGTGTATTTTAGTAAGGTATTAGTACAGATGACAGCCCTCTGTATGTTTAGTATGTAACATCTGAGTAATGTGGACAAACTCTGACATTATTACTATTTCTAATTTGACCAGATTCTGCAGTTCCCACAAATGCACAATGTATATTAAAGCTCAAGTAAACTTCATGTATGTCTTTGTTGGTAGGAGAATAGACCTGTATATGTGCTTTTGTGTTTATATCAACAAATCTATATGCACATTTATCTTTATTGTATTTTATAGTATTTTTATCCCAGTCCAGTAGAGTATTATTTAATGATAATGTATCTTCCCTGACAGCACAGCATTTTTCTTGTCTGTTTGAGACTGCATTGAATGATACACATCTGCTTGAAGAGAAATCTGCAGTTTGCATAGTCTGAATGCATTCTGAGATTTTGTCCTACCTATGTGGTAATCCAAAATGAAATGTGGACAAATGTCTTTCTCAAAGAAAGTGAGGTAGGAAAGGAAAGAGAAGAAGAAATGGCCTCATTATCTTCCTCTCTTTTATAGTATTTACTCACGATCTGAAGTTGAAGTGTTGTAACTACATATTTTTTTTACATGTTCAGTTCAGTTCAGTTCTTTTTCTACAATTACTATAACAAGCTGCCTGGCAGAAAAGGACCTGGGGGTGCTGTCTGACAGCTGGCCGAATATCACAGAATCATGGAATCATAGAGTGTTTGGAAGGGACCTCTGGAGATTATCAATCCCATCCCCCCTGCCAAAGCAGGGTCACCCAGGGCATGCCACACAGGAACACATCCAGATGGGTTTTGAAAGCCTCTAGAGAAGGTCACTCCACAACCTCTCTGGGCAGCTTGTTCCAGTGCTCTGTCACCCTCACAGTAAAGAAGTTCCTCTTCATGTTGAGGTGGAACCTTCTATGCTCAAGTTTATACCCATTGTTCCTTGTCCTACTGCTGGGCACTACAGAAAAGAGATTCCATTTGACACCCACCCTTCAGGTATTTATAGACATTAATAAGGTCCCCCCTCAGCCTTCTCCTCTCAAGACAAAACAGCCTCAGTTCCCTCAGTCTTTCCTCATAGCAGATATAAGCCGGCAACGTGCCCAGGTGGCCAAGGCCAACAGCATCCTGGCTTCTATCAGAATCAGTGTGGCCATCAGGCCTAGGGAAGTGATTGTCCCCCTGTATTTGACACTGGTGAGACCTTGAATACTGTGTTCAGTTTTGGGCCACTCACTACAAGAAGGACATTGAGGTGCTGGATTGTGTCCAAAGAATGATAAGGAAGCTGGTGAAGGGTCTAGAGAAAAAGTCTTATGAGAAACAGCTGAGGGAACTGGGGTTTTTTAGCCTGGATAAAAGAAGGCTCAGGAGAGACCTTCTCACTCTCTACAACTACCTGAATGGAGGTTGTAGTGAGGTGGAAGTTGGACTGTTCTCCCACGTAACAAGTGATAGGACAAGAGGAAATAGCCTCAAGTTGCAACAGGGGAGGTTTAGATTGGACATTAGAAAAAAATTTTTCACTGAAATGATTGTTAAGCAGTGTAACATGCTACCCAGGGAAGTGGTGGAGTCACCATCCCTGGAGGTATTTAAAAGATGTGTAGAAGTGGTGCTTAGGGACATGGTTTAGTGGTGACCTGGCAGCACTGGGTTAACAGCTGGACTTGATGTTCCTAAAGATCTTTTTCAATGAAAAAGATTTTATGATTCTATGATATTATTGAAATTGATGTTATTGCTAAATGTGTATAAATCAAGTCTTGCTCTGATAGTGCAGGACTGCTCTACCTGGCAATCCAGTTCTGGCTGGTCACCCCTTGTCTATGTATCTACACAGGAATGCCAGCATGTGCCAGCACCTTCTGTACCTGGGGTAGAATTTATAGGTCAGGGCTGACCTTTGGATTGTCTGGGAAGGCACCTGATATCTAATGATATGATCAGGGCCCAGGGCCCATCTGAGCTGCTGTAAGAATTAGCTTGGTGGTTAGTTTGCAATTACATGGCTAGTTTGTGATAGAAGAGTTCTGAAGCCACTTGGCACCACGTTCATAGGGTTAATAGCAGTTAGATTCCTTATTTCTGTCTATTAAGCAGCCTCCCAAAGAAAGTCACTTTGCCTGGGTAGATTATTTAAAGGACATTATATGTCCACAGCATGTGCATTCTCTGTATAATCGAACAATGAACATCCTGGGAGAGGTTATATGGAGGCCCAAAATCCCCATTGGCACAGCTCCATGGAGTCGTTAGCATTACATCAGCAGGGGAGCCGACCCCAGCCCTCGCTCAGCCATTTGGCAGGCCACCTCCCCATGAGGACATTCCAGTGCTTCCAGGGACATGAATTTGGAACAAAGATCTATTTCAGCAGGACGAGGTTGACAATTGTTTGTTTTTTAAGAGTTACCACATAATGTTACAATAGTATCTTGCCTTAATGTGAAATCTTGATGCATTGGTATCTTATGATCTATTAATCCGGGAAAAAATGTAAACCAAAAGATAATAAATGTAAACAGTGATTAAACCTCAAACATTCCTTGGAGTAAATGACAATATAATTAAACTTGAACTCCACAATGTGGATTCTTTCAGTGCATAATTGAAATTGTGTAAGATGCTTTGGCAATATGTTTAACATTAACTTAAAGCAAGTTATTTTAGGCACCGGGGTATGATCTTTCTCTTACTGACATCAAGTTGTGCAGCTCCTACAGGCTGTGTCTATACTATGGCTTCTTTGTAATGTGACTCACAGGCCCACTCCCGGAAAGTCACCCTCTGTGTCCTGTCTCCATGCAGGAAGGAGATGGGGCTGCACACCATGCTTCTTCATAGATGGGGTTCCTTCAAACAAAGCCCAAGCTTGCAGGAAGCACAGGGAGGTAGCTGAAGGGTGACCAGCTGGGAAAGCCAGGGAGAAGGAGCACTAGGGAGGCTGCCCAGCACACCTTACCATGGTTGTCATGCCCTCTTAGGGATATAAGAGTAACCATACCATATTCAACCAGAGATCCATCTTGCCCTCTTATCTGTGTCCAGTATCAGCTGATAATGTATACCTTGGAAGAGTATAAAAAAAAGGGTAAGCATGTAGCATTGATCCCCCAAAATATCCTCCTATGTGTCTGCAGCCCTCAGTTTTGGGGCTTTGGATCTTCTACTTTCAACTGATGCACCAGTATTCCTTCCTGCTGGTCAGCAGGCACTCCTGGGAACAAGGCCTCTGGCAGCTTTTGCTAGAAAGACTCCAAGCTTTTACTTGACATCTTCAGTTAATGAAGAGAAACTCCCAAATTTAAGGAGGCTGGATGACAGCTCAAAGTTTCTTTCACCTTAATCCCTACAGATAGCTTTCTAGATATCTTGGCCAAGGGAAACGCTTTTAAAGCACATGCTTCATACATTCATGTTGCCAGCTCAAGGGCACCAGGTTCGTAGGAGCTGCAAGCCCATGTCATTCTCAGGGCAATGAAGATCAGGGAAGAGGCTCATCCCACAGGCTCTGCTGCACACCTGAGATCCAGTCAGGAAGAAGTCTCTGATTGATGATAAGTGAGAAAAGACAATAAAAAGGAAACAGACCCTCACTGAAGAACCCTAGGGACTGACTACTTTAACCTCAGCAGCTAAGAACCATCAACAGCCATAGCCAGCATTGCTAAATAAACAGCATCAATTCCATAGTATTGCATGATTATATAAACATAAATAAATATGCAAAGATAAATACATATATAAATACATTAAAAAAATTGCTTATAGCTTTTTGCTGTGCTCTGGAATGAGGCTTGCTGGGAAAGCTGTGAATTTGGAGTTTTGTGGGGGTTACAGGATTGCCATGCTGTGGTTTCCAGAGCATTTGACAATAGCCTCTGGAGAGCTGGCTGGTCACATGCTAATGGCTCCTCTTCATTGTTTCCAGCCACTAAATTCCAGCCACGAGAACTAAGAGTTATATTAAGTTTATTCTTAGCATAGTGGTTCCTCAGACTCTTCTTAGAGTTAGGAGAGACAATTTCTACAAGGACTTGGTGACTGGGAATAGCAATGAGGAGATCTCAGCCTATCAGGCAAGCTGGGCATAAAGTTGTGGGCCAAACTGAAAAATTCTGTAAACTTGCTTAATGCTTGTAGTAGTTCACATGGCTGATGCTTAGGCAACAGTGGTTACCAGGAGTACAAGCTGGTGAATTTGTCAAGATGTTTCTTTCCGAATCCATCAAAACTACCAATTTTTTTTCTGACATAAACAGGTATGCAAACACTGAGATTCTCCTTTCTATGCAAAACTGACCTAAACTATTGTTAGACTCATTTTAGCACATGCACACAAACAAATCACAAGTTAAAATAAGCAAGCAAAAGTGAATATATATACTTCTTCCTACCATCTCTCAAGGATGATTTTATGCCTGTTCAAATCCACACAGTTGGGCCTTGAGAGGTAATTTAAGATGGAGTTCAAAATCTTGGATTTGTCCACAAGTGGCTTAAACCTTTTGATAGTTGATACTCAATGTTAATGTGACCAGTCGGCTTGCATACCAAACAGCTGGCAATGAGTGCCAGCTAGCTGAACTTGTTTCACTTCCTTACTATTGTCACTGGTGGGAGAAATACCTTATTTTTGGAAATTATCTTAATTTTTAAAAGAAGAACAATTGACAGTCAGCCAGGGGATAGGAATAAACCAACATTTTCCATTAATGTTTTTCAAAATGGAAGTAAAATTCAGGTAAAACTCTCTTTAAAATTTATCTGGCTCAGTTTTAAAAAATCTCAGATTATATATCTTCATGGCACAGATTTAAATCAAGTTTCCATGGCCATCGATCACAGAGGTACAGTTTTGGAGTTCTAATCAAACCCAAGGTAAAAACTTGTAAAAATTCCTTAAGCATTTCACATGCTGCTGATCTTCAGCCACAGACAGTTAGTGATCTCTGCACCTCCAGTCCCACATGATGTGGCCCAGTATTCAAACAGGTTAAAATTACACTGGTACAAATTACAGAGATGAGCAGTGAATTCTCAGCAAAACCTTTTATTTTGGAAAATGATGATTTATCAGATACCTTTCTCAATGCAAGCAGATACTTTTTACTGGAGTATTCTGTGTGAACCCAGAACGGTTGTCAGTGCACTCAGAGCCTGAAAATGGCTGTTTCAGAGGCTTGGCCCAGGGTCCCACATGCTGCAGGGGGTTGAGTGTTCCTTTCTTCTAGGAAAGACTGAATTCCTCCTGGCCTGCTTAGCTTTTTTTTTGGCTGATGTATGCATACGAAGGACTGGTTCCTGTCGAGAAAATGGATCTTGAAAAAAGTTTAAAGAGACATCTCTTCTTGGAGAGGTGTTACAGTAGCACAGCGGCTGCCTCGGACACTGCGGGCGGCTGAGGAGCTGCCACTCGTGCAGCTGTGCTGCCCTTAGCACTGCAAAATGGCTTGTTCTATATTTAGCTCAGAAAGGAGACAACAGGGAATGTGGTTGCTGTGTATGAAATACTGACTGCACCAGGCAAGCTAATTAGGACACTTCATGAGGAGGCAGCAAGAAGTTTAAAGCTGAGAAGAGGCTGCACTTTTTCACATGAGAGGGAATGAGTTTGTGGACACAGCTGCATCACACTGTTAGTTCTCAGATGCTAAAAGGACAGAAATGGAACTAGAAGAATTTAATAGTGAGGAAATTTATAGAGACACATAAAATGCTTGTCTTTCAGAGAAAATAGGTCTTGGCAAAACAAAAAATGTTCTTTCACTTTTCTCCCTACTTTTTTTTTTCTGTTTTCTCCCTTCAGAGACTGGATCCCAGGGTCACTAGTCAGTGCCAGGGTGGCATGTCTTATTTACCCATTGTGATGTCTGCTAAAATTCAGAGTAAGTTTGTGCCATTTAACATAAAACAAATATGTGGGAAAAAGGGAAAATGGTGCATCAGTTTGATTGAATACTTACAGATAGTATGAGACTGAGAAAACACATACCAGCCACATTGTGCTAGCCACAGCTTTCAGATGTGAATAGTTGTATCTTTCCACTTATAGGAAAGGTCAAGAAAAGTTTGAGTCACCTTTTCTTCTCATACTTCCCAGTCACAACATTTGTCTGGATGCCCCAGGAGAGGGGGTACTGAAAGGAAGCCCTCCCTGTCAGTCCATCACGTCTGGGTTGTGCTTTGCCCTGGAGTCCACATTTGCAATGTGGGCATGCTGCCTATGCTCTGGCAGGGGGGGAGAAGTAGGGTGCAGGAGGATGGGGCACTTGTAACCCAGGTTTGGGGAAAGACTTTTTTCTCTACATGGGCACCAATAATAGATGGAAGTGGGTTGTACATCATGCATTTTTATTTTTGGCTGTTCACACAGAACTATCCAGAGCTTCAGATAAACTTATCTGTTAAATGGTCTCAAAATGCTTCTGCGTAAATAACACAGTATTTCTATCTTTCAATGTCAGTAGCAGAATACTGCAAAGAACCATCATTTCATACTCCTATTCAACATTTCTGGGCTTTGTAAGCACATTTGCTCCAATCGGAGCACTGTCTCCCTGTGCTGCTGCTTTATAAAAGAATCATAAAGATGGGAAACATCTCACCCCAATCAAGTCTTTGCAATAGGAAAAACTCTGACACTGATTGTTTAACAGAAAAGTACTAAACAGTTCAGCTGATCTTTTCCATTTGTATTAGTTTTAGATACCAGTTACTATGGCAGTAGAAGGAAATATTTCAAATTGTGTCCTTTTAAAAATTGTAGAATTGTTTTGTATTTCAGCAACACAGAGCACATTTATAGTTAGTGTCAGGAATCTATTTGATATACTTTTCTTTGTAGCTGAGAAGTGTCCACCTTCAGCTTTGCTTTAGATTTGCTGGAGATTTAACTGTTTTTTTAAATTTCTAAGTTATTTCTGTCTTTAAAGTGTTATCTTTTAAAGAGACCCAACTTTAAAATATAAAAATAAAATATTCTAAGAAATTATATTCTAGCCATTTTAGTTTTTATTTATTCAAAATAATGATGGAATAAGACCTGACTTTATAAAAGCTGCTAAAATATGGATTTTTTTCAGTGGCTATTTTAGGTACTAAAAGAATTGGAGAAATTAACTGAGTCATCTGCATTTTAAAACACAGCTTACTTCTGTTCTTTCTAAAATGCTGTTCCCACAAAGTTCATTCTAAGTTGTTGTAAACACATTCTCACTTTTGGGGATTTGCAGGAATCAGTCCAACATATATGTTTTTAATTAGTTTTTTTATTATTAATACCTTATAGTCATTCACCCTTTGCTGCCTCCCACTTTACATAATGGCTATTAGGCTCGCACTGAGAAATGGTCTCTTAGAAACAACATACAGAAAGAAGGAGGGCCAGAAACAGAGCGCTTATAGACAATGGTGATGAGGATGCTGAAAAAGTCAGCAAGATAGGAAACAGGGATTCAGAGATCAGTGGAGCAGGAGTGAGGAGGAAATGGAGGGAGGAACTGAGTGTCAGAAGGAGCTAAAAGATTCATTGATGTGCATTTTCTTAGGTTAATACTTCCTACATTGATATCAATGGCTGAGGCTGTGTCACCTTATGTCTTAAACCTCCAGACTACAAACCTGACAAATGCTGCTTGGTGACACTGCACTTATATTCCCTCTGCACATCTTAGGAAAAAATCCTGGTTGCTCTATAATAGGGATGTAAAAACATTCAGGGACTAAAGGAGGAGAAACATTTGCTTCACTGAGTCACATCTAGAAAGTTCAAGTATTTGCTGAAATCGGATCTGTTTATAACAAGCATGGGCCAGTTGAGGTTTAATTTTCCTTCTTTCATATTTATTACATAAAGATTATGAATCATTCTGACAAAAGGGAAATGGTGAAGGTGTATAGATGGGCTACTTCACTGCAAATGTTAAAGCCTTTTCATATTTTACATAAATTAATTTTATTTCAAAACCAGAGTTGAAAGACCATATTTTATTAGAAAACTAACAATGAACAAAGGATGAAATAAATAAAGTAAAGGAATGTTTTACAATTTATTAAGCGATTAATTTGCCAAAATTCATCATCTGGTAGTAGCTAGAAAATTAAAAGTAAGTTTTCAATTTTGCAACATGAAAGCAGTTTGTGCACATTTCATGCCTATAGACAGTACATTAAATAGGTGCTAATTAACATATATTTGGGAATGTAACTGCTAAATTAATTTTTCAAAAACTGCTTGAACCGGATCTCATTAAATAGTCTTCCTTTTTGTTCACTGTAGGATATACAAACCATAGCATGCTCTCACAACTGGTCAAAAGGAGAATTTATAGGTTTATGCAGTATTTATTAACCACATGCAAAGATCGGTTGTAAAACTATGTGTTAAACTAAATTAGTAAAAGAGTATAACCCTGATCAAACTACATTTTTATACATTCATCACCCAAAGCACATACAGAATCCATAAAATAAGGAACAGCAAATAAACGTTACAGCAACTGTTACAATATTTGCAAATACAGTCTTCATATTGGTTTCCCTCAATACTCTTCACTTAGACATATTGAAGTGCGTGCCCAGTCTGGGACTGGCACACTAGGACTTGTTACTGTGCTAGATGGACCTTTCTTCTGCCTCAAACTCTGATAATCTGATAGTGGCCTTTTGCTTAGTTAATTGACTTTGGATAGCCTTTGTAGGCCATTTACACATCCCTCTAATTCTAACAGGACAGAATGACAGCATGCTGTGGCTGGTCCTGACTGCCCCAGTGTCCACCATATTCTCTCAACAGAGATGTCCTTGTGCTTTCTCTGACTCCAGCACTGATATTAAGCAATTTATAAATGTATAAAGAATTACCTAAACCTGTAATCCTGTGAAAATGTTACCACGTTATTTTGTTGAAATGTGTTTTGCATAAATGCATGTTAACTGGCATTTCTTTTATTACTTTTAAAATTTGTTATTAACAGAAACCAACAGTAGCTGTTCTACTGCCTTTGATAGCAGGTGGCTTGGAAGTGTGATTGCTCAGGATGTCTGCTTAAACTTCTAAGGTGTTGCCACAAAGTCAGCTTTCTTTTAATCTTCTGCAATACTAGGTGTTCCAAAACTTACTAGAAACAATGATGAATATTAAAGAGATCCTTGTCTGGCTTTTTTAAAATTCATACATGGGAATTATCTGATTTTGTTGATATTAAATCTTCATTTGGAATCTGCTGCTTAGCATCCTCTTTAGAAATGGTTATAATTGCTATGCAAAATATTTTATCATATATATAAATCTGTCTTTTTCCCAACCACAAGGCCAGAAATATTTATTAAGTACTTCTGCCCTCTTGTACTAAAACCATTGTTAGGATTTCTTTTATTTTAGTTATACTTAAATTTTGTTTTGTCCTTAGTCTTGTTTTGCTACAGATTTTATCTTGTGTCCTGTTTCCTGCCTTATTCACTTCCCACTCTACCATGATATTTGATGCTGTCAACTTTCTTGCTTTTCCATTTGTTTTAATAATTTTGTGACTTTATTACATTTTCCTTCTAACTTACTATTTTTTTTTTAAACAAAGCAGAACATTGTCTCTGTCTCTCTCAACTGCAGATTTTTGGCACCCGAGAGAGAGTTCTTAAATTCCCAATTAGTGTGAGTATTTTTTATCTCCGAAAGAAAATGTGGGCTTGATGACAGAAGTACTGTTTTAAGATTCATAGCCATGTGCTCGGAGTAGAGAATCAGAAAGGCACTCTCTGGCCTTGTAAGCAGCAGGAAAATTCAGGAGTACCGCACTAGGATCATGAATTTAGAGTTGCATATTTGTTTCCCAGGCTTGCATTGATAACATTCCTCTGCAGTTGTTCTAGTAAAGGAGGCTGAGCTTTGCCCAGAAACTTGCACGTCTGCACTGCTTTGAAGTGTAGCTTGTCAGTAAACACTGTTATGTGTTGCAGACATAGAACCTCTTCTGTAGGCCAGTGCAAAATGCATTTTGTCCTTTTTTTTTCTTCATTCCTTTTTCTTTTTTGAATTAGTGTTTATAATATTCTTACACCAAAACCAGCATTTGTTACCTTTCAAAAAGGAAAACTATTGATCTTGGGAAGCTGGATGACTACCACATAGTTTTTCTCAGCTATATACCAGTAATACACAGCTCAAGAGAGTCATCATGTCAGAGAAAACTGGCAGTTGCCAAGTCCAGAACAAATGGAAGGTCTCACCTCTCAGCAAGGTTAATTCACAAGTCTCCAAGTCACAGAGTGCTGTGGATGATAACATTACACACCTGTTCAAGAAACGATTTGATGGATTCACAGAATCATAGAATCATAGAAGGGTTTGGGTTGCAAGTGACCTTAAAGATCCTGTAGTTCCAACTCCCCTGCCATGGGCAGGGGCACCTTCCACTAGATCAAATTGTTTAAAGTCCCATCCAGCCTGGATTTGAGTATTCCTTCATGGAAGGGATACTAGATAGAAAAACACATCTCTGATTCATGGAGATGCTGTGGGGATATCCTGTGAAAGCATCACTTTCTGCTTTTCCCATGTTTATACTGTTTATACTGTTTCCTGTATATCCTCATTTGGAGACTCAGGCTAGTGTAGATGGACTTTGGTTGTGATCTGCATGGCTGCACTGTGAAATTAATCCTATTTGAGTCAATGGAAACAGAACAATTGGCAGCAAGGCTTGACCTGCGTGGGGTTTTCTTGAAGTATTTATTATTCTGATAAACCAAGACTGAAATTAAAGAATAAAGGAAACACAGTAACTCTTTGCCTGGTTCTTCTTATTGTGGTTTCATTCCTTTGTTTCTTGATGTGGATTCCAGAAAATTAATTGAGCATTAAGACGTAAAGAGCAGTACTTTTGAGGCTGATTATTGCACGCCTCAGCTGCTGTAATAAGGTATGACTTAATGACTTTAACCACCTGAAAAGTGCAACAATTTCCCTGTAAATTCAGTGCCTGGAGTTACTTATTGCCTGATCACCCAGTCTGTAGTTCAGGAAAAAGGAGGAATTGAAAAAGCAGAGATTTACTGCTATTACATTTAAGAACTGTTAAATAAAAATAAGTTTAAAAATAAATCCAGATTCTTGCACTTCCTGGACATTGTTGTCCTGTGCATGACATACATGGCAGTGAGTCAGCACATTGCACTCGTGTCTGAAGTTTGGAAGTTGTTTCATAACTAAAGAGAAACCTGTGACCAATCTGTAAAAGCAGCCAGGCCTGAATCTGGCAGCACCCCACATTGCAGTATTGGCATTAGATTGGGCTTGGCTGGTATAGGGATTGCTATAGAGTTGAATTTTGAGCACAGTCCTGCTTAGCTGTGTGTGTGCTTCTTATAGGTCAATCAATGTTATCAGAAGCTTTCTGTCTCAGCCCTTTTTGCAGGAAATGAGCAAAAATCCTGTCTGCTTTTAGTACTTTTCAATACAAGACAGAAGAGAGGGTAAGGTGAAATTCAGTGCCCCTTGTGTGAAAATTTCAAGGTTGAATAGGATCATCCCAGCAATGTGAGGGACTGAATGGCTCAGTCTTTGGATTTCAACCTCTTCAAGACAAAGGCCAACCTTTCATCTGTATTTTCAAAATGCTTGGAGCAATGGTCTCTGCTCCTCATTGGAAACTGTGCCTGCTGTAATACTGTCTGTGTTTATTAATAGCAATAACAACAAAAGGCGGAAGCTAATGGAGACAAAGGATGGTGAGTTGCAGTAATTTACATTCTTTTCCCAGCTTTGTCACACACTTGCTATGTGACCTTGAAGAAGTTATTTAATCTCTTTGTGTTTTAAAGTTCCTCTGGAGACGTAGGATAACAGTGCTTAGCAAGGGTGTCAGGAGGCTTAATTTGGAAGTGCTTGTGAAACCCTCTGGTCTCCTCAGAGGGGATGTGTTCTGTATACAGCACAGATGATTGTCCTGGTGGCAAAGGATCTGCAGGGAATGTTAACAGGTCATCAAAACCAGAAACCTCATGTTGAAAAATATCAGACTGACCCTTTCCGCTACTTCTGTATAGCTTGAAGACAGATAAGGTGAAATGAGTGAATTCCTGTCTGAAGCAACACCCCAACAGGAAACATTCCCTTTAAGTAAGCCAAGGGAAAACAGACACAAAACTTGCAGCAGAGTGGAAGAGCCTGCCCTGAGTACTCAGGCTATTGCAATCGCCAAGATACAAAATCTCCTCTCCTTTGCACCTCTGTCATCAGCACAGCTCTTAATCTTCAGCAAAGACTGAAACGTGCACTGCAGTTGGCCTTGGCTCAGGCATTCCCAGCCGTGCCTGGCCCTTCCTCTGCTAATCGCCACTAACGCAGCTTTTTCAGTGGCAGCAGGGCTGGCGCGGGTGGCTGGTGAGCTCTCGGAAGCTGACGTGGCTGCCAGGCCCCGTTATCTCCCAAGGCATGCCTGTGAAGCGAGCTGCCTGGAGATGTGATTTACAGTGTGAGGCTGAATCCCATCCCTTGTTCTGCAAGAGGCACAGCAGTGGTGAGAAACACCACCTCCTCTAGGAAGGGATGGCTGGAGCCGGGTCCTGACAGTGAGGGATTAAACCATGAGCACGCTTTTTGATTGTTATACAATCAAAACCTCCTTCTTCCCGTAACAAATCTGCAGCTCTGAGGATCTTATTTTAAAGTACCTCCGGGAGACTTCGCCCTTCCTTTCTCCTGGCTTATCCTTGTTGCAAAGCCCTGCCATGCTGTGCCAGGCAGACCTCTCCTGCGCTTCCTGGCATGCAGATCTATGCCTTTCCCATTCAACACCTAAATCATGTCACCACTGTAAATTTTCTTTTATTGCTTTTTAAAATTTATACTACAGAAGCCTGATCCTTTCCATCAGAGGCTCTTGCTCAAAGATTCTGCACTGCAAACTCTCAGGGAATCACAGTTCCTCCTTTGAAGAGCACAGACTCTAAAGTCCATGTTTCATTTACGGACAGCCCCTTCTGAGCACATGTTGAGAAGACCTGCCAGAAATGCACATACAACATGTACCCAGTAAGTGAAAAAAGTGTCCCTTGACCATGGAGGCAGAGGTTCATTTGCTTCTTTAGGTTAGTATCAACAAGGAGCTGTTTAGTTAGATGCCATTGAACCCCTATCTCAACTAGCTTGTGACTAAATGCAATGCTACCACTTGGGAACATTTTGCGGATTTGTGAACTTCCTTGTCAAATTTTAGTTTTTCAGATCAATGTCTGAATTGCACATGTTTAGAGATAAAGGGCAGTGGCAATACATCTAGCATGTGAAAGAAGTCAGGACAAATACAAAAGAGACACAGACGACAACAGCCACTTGCATACAGTAAAAACCTCTCTGCATTTGGTTTAGCTTTTTCAGAATGTCCCATGTCAAAACCACTGCTGAATAGGAATATCTTGGCTTCATGTGACAAAACAGTTTCAGCATCTGATAACATTTGGCATGGCTTTCAGAGACATAAAATGCATGTCACAGAAGGCATTTTCAGCTGGGGCATATCAACTGTGGATGCACTGGCATTTCATTTCACTGACATGCATGCTATGTGCTGTTGAAATGCTACAAATTTCACTGGGGCCTTTTTTTGGAACCTAATCCCTTAGTGACAGTAAACATGGCATATGAAAGAATCCAGCTCAGAAGTTATTTGTGCATCATTTTACATCACCCCAAACTTGCTGAGTATGCTTTTCAAACTACAGAAAAAGTCACTATTTTTAAAGTCTAATTGCTGCATTTTTCAGTAATGACAAACATGTATGAAATTTCTGTTTTGTGATTCTGGGCAATAAATGTATTCAATCACTGTAGTTGCAGGAACGAAGAAGAGACTAAGAATGTGATTGACTGGACAAGAGAGTCAATAGAATCATGCTGATTTATTATCAGTAACATTTCAGTTATTTGAGGAAAATATGGTCCAAATGAAATGAACAAATAAAGCCTGCAACTTTTATATGCACAAGATGGTTATTTCAAGAAATCCATGCTCTATCCTGGATCAGCTCTGCTATATTTTCTTCTTTTTACATTTGTCACATTTGTCTCAAAATTAATTTAATAAAGTTGAACTAAAGGGTTATGTTCATCATTAGTAAAAAGTAAATAAAATAAATTAGAATTTCAAGAGAGTGTGAAAGTTGTGTGTGCATTGAAAAATGTTTAAGTGACTGGACCACATAGCTAGGAGCTTCTCCTGCAGAAGACTACCTGAAACTGAATAAAACAGAAAAGTTCCAGCTTTAATAAATCTTCTAATGGAAGACTCTTAAACCCTAAAATATTTCTGCCTCTGGTATGTAACCATCCTTACTTATTGGAGAACGAAGACAGTGTAAAAGTGAGAGATGAGTAAAAGTTCATAGCAGTATTTTTTTTTTTTATATATTGAAATAAAAAAGAAATCCTCATCCAGTCTTACTGCGAACCAGAATTTCAAAATTACTGTGTGAACTTTGAAATCAGAGTGCCCTTTCTGTTCTTCTGAAAGCCCAGTTCGGGCTTCTCCAGTAATGGTGTTAAAGCAATGTTTTTCTGTCTATTTAGAAAAGAATGAAGCTCCTTTGCTAGGGGACCAGATGTTTTCAGCCTATTTCAAAGTCTGAAATGTCTTCAAACTCCTCACTGCTTTGTCAAATCTAAGTACATTTTCCTGGATCTTCTTCTGGCAGGTTTAATCATTACCTGGCTGAGTTCCAGGATTAAGTATGTGGGGTTATAGGAATCATTTGATACCTTGAACCTCGGGATTTTCATTACCTGACTATCACTGTGGTAGAGAACACTGCACAAGTTCTACAATTTAATTTCATGCTCCATTTGTTTTTGTGTCACTGCCTGTTCTGTGACACCCAGACCTGCCAGTCTGTCCTCCCTTCCCTTCACATAAACATGTGGAAAGACAGCGACGTTTGGATAGACATTTTAATAGCAACTTTCCAACATCTGCTGAAAAACTTAGAATTAACTGTAGCATGTGGATGCTTGTCCATCTCAATTATCAGGCAATGACTAGGTAGCAGAGTAGGGAAGAACACTCTCCCAAGGAGTGAAAGGTGTCCAAATGAACAATAATAAGGTTTTCCAACTCCCATCCACAGCACAGCAGAATGCAACAAATGTAGCCATGGTTATACTAATCAATACATATTTAATTATTGAACCCCCCCACCTGATGTTGTCCAATGAGATTAGAAAACTTTAAAAAAAAATTCTTGTCAGAAGCTAAATGGATAAATTGCCCTCTGGATGGATGGATTGTCCCTAAAACAAGAGGTAATTCGTACAAAGGGACATACATCATCTTTAATTGACGAAGGCTGGTCTCTGAACACAATTAATCAAACTTTAGTGCCAAATAATGAATCTGCAGTGCAACACCATTGTAGCAGTTTGGCTTGAAGTTAGTGTTTCTAAACTACCACTTAATTGTTTCAGTTCATATAAATTGGATTTATGAATAAACATGTATTTTCCTTAGGGCTTTTCTAACCCTTTCTTGATGTGGTGTATAAAGTAGAACTTCTTTTCAGATTTGGTACTTCCACAGTGTTTTGACTGTAGCACTGATGGTTTTCTAAATTTTAATAAGAATTTCTCAGGGTGACATCGCTGTCACTACAAGGACTCTGTTTGCTGAAATCTGTGATTAAAAGTGCAAATGGAAAATAAAATTCAATGTGTTGTTTTTCTTAAACTTCCTGCTGCGTCTACTAGTTCATAATTTAAATCCTGTTAGCTTTATTTGAAAACATTTCTGTCCATCCATATATTATACAACAGCATACAATAATACTTGCCAGTGGAACGTCTTTATCACAAATTGTAATTAACTTTAATTAATTAGCATCAGAATTTTGAATGGAAATTCCAATAACCATATGATTGTCTGTTTATTCTTTTGCTACCTTTCTAGGACTTTTTTCTAGCTCTCTGCAAATTCAGTATCTGAAAAATAAATTATAGTTCCCAAATGGTAAGATTAAAGTTATAACCTGTCATGGACTGAGTATGAAAATATTCTTGCTTTGCCCTAAATTGCACATTGACAGGAAAAGGTACACAGTAACCAGCTAAGTTTGCGAGTCTCAACTTGTGCATTTTAGATTATTTTCTGAATTTTGCAGATTTTGCAATAAAAAGTAAATGAAATATTATTTTTTAATATCTTGTTGTACAGGCAGAAGCTGATGATGATTTGGGCAGTGTTACTTCCAAGAAATCATGCACTGATGTTTTAAAAACATCATCAGAGCCATTTGCAATCTTTGGTCCAGGTTGAGAACATGAAAGCCAAAGGGCGTCTCCTCATAAGCAGCAGGTGAGAAACTGAGCTTCAAAAAAAAAAAAAAAAAAGTATGTAAATCTGTTGTACACATACCACGGAACAGACTTAAATGGTGTTTGGCACATCTTTGCTTCGTTTGAAAGCTGAGACTTGGCTTGTGTATTAGAAAAACAAAAATTACGGGTGAGTTCATCAATTCATTTTTCATATGACAGATGTTGGAGATAACCTGTGTGTATTAGTCATATTTCTTTATTGAAATGGTATGGATTTTGAATAAAAATATTTGGGAATAAGTAAAGCCATATGAAACAAAACCCTACATATTGTTTGAGATATTTTTGAGTAAGATTGTGGATTTGAAACCAATATTTTTTGATGGGAAGCCATGGTAAAAGGGGAAGCACAGGCACAGGAAAAGGTGGTTTTACATAGATTTGAAGACTGTTTTTAGGGTCATTAAAGCAGATGTTCAGTCCTAACAGGGTAGGAGATCCTAGAAGTAAAATGTCTGGTTTCAATTACAAATACATACTGCGATTCAGTTAAAATTAGACCACAAGAAATAGCAGCTACTTGAAGTAGGATAGTTGACTGTGCTCAGCCCATCTGCCAGCTTTTGGGGATAAAACAAGATATACATGAGGTAAGAGAAGTTATTCAAGATGAGGAATGACACAGTTCCTTTCCTAATTGTTCACGGCCAACACCACTTCACCATGGCTGTCACGGGGTGTAATATTTCCCTTGTTTCACCATGTCCCCAAGTCGTAGGTGTGGGGCCTCTCTCACCAGAAGAGACATGGATGGCCCCATGGGGACCAGCAGGGCAAGGTATTTATTCACTGTCCTGAATATGGATGGTGAGATGGCTGCAGCTAATGTATAATTGTGTTATCTAATATGGGTAAAAAAGGGCATCATCTGGACAGACACTTGTTCATCTGAAACCATCAGGTGTTGTTTTTTCAGTTTATCTTTTGTTTGGGACTTTTTTTTCTTGTTTGCTTTCAATTTGGTTTGGTTTGTTGGATTTGTTTTGTTTGGGATTTTTTTGAGTGTGAGAAAGATATTCTAGTCACTTTATTTATAACAATTATCTTTTCAAATGATTTGTCCTACAAAGACTCCTTCATCTTACTTGGAGGCATAAATGACACATTTCAGGAATTACACTGAAAAAAGATGTGCTGTATGTCAAATAAAAATTGGGTTTGTGTTTAACATTACAAGGACAGTGGTTTCCTAGGAGATATTAGTGTGATCTATAAAGAGTGTGCAAACCCTGCACTCACAGAGAATACATTGCCCAGTCTGCTCATGAGTTTCACAGAGTTAGCCCTTCCTTTAACTTCTTTAAGCAGATATTGCTTATAGGCATATGACTGCAGAAAGGGTCACTACCTTTGCAATGCATGTTTGATTTTCAGGATCAGAGTGAGGGGAAAGGCGATTCTTCTATGGCTTGGGATGGGCCTACCTCAACCAGCTTCAGACATTTTCATAATTGTTCATAATTGTTGCCAAGGAAGCTCAGAGAGTACTCAGGCTTCCTAGTAACCACTTAAAAAAAAAAAACCCAAAAACAAAAAACCACCACAAAATGCAAACCTATCCATTTTTTTATCCATTTGAAAAGAAGAGGATTTGTGTTACAGCTGGATACCAGAGAACAGTGCTGAAAGGGAAACAGAAAGCAGGAGCTACATCAGCATGGGAAGGTCTCAAATTAAAAAGTAGAGAAAAGACTGTGGGAAACATATATATATACATACATAATTTAAAAGTGAGAAAGCAGAGGAGTCAGCAACATATGGAAAGCTGTATTTTCCATAAATTCATGTGTCTTGGTGATACTTGTTCTGAGAATATTATTAAACATTAAGCATTAAAGTACACTTTTGTGTGTACATAGGTATGAGTATGGAGTGTACAAAAGAACACAGGAGGGTGTTGTTAGAAACATCGTCTCAACATTTGGAGAAGCTGCTGTTCTGCATCTGTGTTCCCCATTTCGATTTGTGCAAGAGTCGTAGGGGATCCTTCATGTTTTCTGACATCACTGTAACTGTACCAATGGCAATGGAGGTATAGCTGGCAGCTGCATGCTGCCCATCAGGCAAGCATGTCCACAGGAGTGTGCAGCTTCCACGCTCCCCAAAGAAGACAAGGTGCTAGCACTCATAGCTCATCAGTAAAAAGCACCAGACCCCTGAAATGCTGGAGAACAAACCCTGAGCAGCTGTACAAACAAGGAGCTGACAACCAGTTTCTATAACGGGTTCTGAACTTGGTCGACCTGACCACACAAGCAGGACTACTGAGTTCAATGCTGACAGTATGGGTAGAAGGAGCTATTGCTGTCACCCTGGCAAATCTGTCTGAAAATCCAACTAGTTAGATTTACAGATACAATTCAAATGTGTTTTTTAGGCTCCTTCTTGGTTAACCCCAAATAGAAAGAATTGAAGAAAGATTTTCACCTCTCTTTTAACGATGATTTGCCATAAAGAATCAAGGGCATGTCTAGTCTTTGAGAAAAGTGAAGGTGCTCTCAAGCACAGCTTTGCCTGGGATAGGTAGAGCTTTTCAGCACATTATAAAACAATATTAAACTGGCTTGTTATCAATAGGTTAGGGAGAAACCAGTTGCAAAGCTGGTGCAGGCAGAAGGTTCTGCACTGCCAAAGGACCCCAGAATAAGGCCTCCAGTCTCAATTCAGACGGATACCTGATTAACAGGTGATACCATTTACTGTAAACAGTCATGTGGTTGTCTGGGGGAGCTGCTGTCTGCAAAACTGTCTACAAGAGTTAATGTATTCTTTATATATTTTGTCTCCAGGTTGTGCAACATGTTTTGTGAAACTCATAAAAATCTCTGGACCATACCTGGTGTATCATAAAGGTAGCCACCATGGGATGGAGAATGACAACTAGGCTGCAGGAGTAGGTTCAAGAACTCTGCATGCCTGCCAAGATTTCAAAGGGAAAACAGCAGGCAAGCTTTTCAAACTTCTGCCAGCTCCTGCTCTATCAGGTCACTCTATTTATTTTTCCTTTATATCTTCAGTAACTTTAATAAAGCTCTTCTTATGACTAACAGCTTGAAGGGATCAGGATATTAGAGGAAATACAAAGGGAAAGACAACACTAAGTAGGCCCCTCCCTTGTTTCAGTGCTGTGTCTCAAATAAATGTATGCAATCTGTGATCTTTTAAATAATTACCTGGTGTTCCATTACCTACTCCCTCTTTGCAAACCTGTTTTTGTGCTCCTGCAAACTCAGATCCCATCCAAATGCTGCCAGGCTCATTCCAGGGTGTAGCAATAGCTGAAATGATGGAATAGATTGATGTTAAGCTTCCATTGATTACTTCAAGATGGTATATTAATAATTATTGCTACTAATACAAATGAGAATTAAGCACAGAAGAAAGTCTCGAGGACAGAAGGAGAAGGAGAGGAAGGTGACTTTGTGGATGTATGCATCCCTGTGCAGAGAGTGGTGTGGTACCTTATTCATTCGAAAGCAACTAAACTCATACTAGTGCTTGTGCTTCTCTGCTGTGTTAAACGAAGATGTCATAAACCAGCACCAGAATAGCTTTTTGTGCAGTATCTCCATGGATACAAATGTTACACAGGAGGTATAGATTTTTCTAGTTAGAGAAAATTACATTTTTTTCTAGCTAAGTTTAATCATAAATGTACCAGTGCAAGAGATCCAGTTCATCAAAGGTACATTTGTGGTTCTGGCACACACAGCACCTCGTAGGTCCTCTGCCCAGGGTGCCTGCTGTGCTATGAAAGCACAGTTCCCAAACACAAATATTCCTGTGTTGCAAATGTGTGTGCTTGGTATGTGGATGGGAATTTAGGAATGGCCACAGATACCTGCAGAAACTGGAAACAGTGAAATCTCTGTGCAGAACCCCATGATTGTTTACTTTCCGTCTTACCCTTAGGTTGGCACAATATGCATGGCAGGACTAACAGGAAATAATCAGTAATAAATGACTGCTTTCTTCTGGCATACATTTTAGCATGATTTTCACCCCAGAATAGTTTTCAGTGTGAGCAAGGTGCATCTCCCTGGCTGATGACCCAAATGAACCTGTCCTCCCACTCCTGACCACACACAGTCCCACGCCCAGCCCTGTATCACATTGTTCTAGTTAGTTCAGAGGCAAAAAGCAGCTTCAGCCAGCTATATATTTGTCTGGAATTGGGATGTGTGGCTGCCACAAGGCTCTCTGGGGCACTATTTCCAGCCTACTGATGGAGGGACAGAGGCTTTGCATCACTTGCAGCATGCTAGTGGTGATGAAGCCAGGGATGGATGTCCCCTCTGGTCTCCAGATGTTTAACCCAAGTGACTGTGGGTATGGAAAAGAGATCTGGGGACTGGCTTCGTGAAGGCCAAAGCTGGTGCTCTAAGAAAACATTGGTTGGCGCCAGGTGAGTTTTGCCCATGAGAAAGAGCCCTGAGGTCCTGCCCCATGTTTCTCTCCCAGAGGGTAGGTGCATGTGGCTTTCTCTGCATGGTGTCCTCTGTCCTGCTTGGCTGGAGGTCAGCAGTAGACATGGCCTTTCAGCTGGGCAGGGTGCCACTGACCCACTGGTGGTAATTTAGGTCAGCAGCACCTCTGTGAGGGCCGTGGTGCATGAGGCAGTAGTGGGATTGGCCTTGCAGCCCTGGTGAGTGCAGGATGCTGCACCCTGATGGGTGCTTGAGCTCTGCTCATGTCCATCTCCCTGCTCTGCTGAAGACAGGGTCTGGCAGCATCCAGGGTCTCCCCCCTCACTTGCAAACAAGCTGTCACCAACCAGTGCAGGGGATGTATTTTTAGCGTGTTGGAGGCAGTCTCCTAGCTACAGCTTGAAATGCTCAGCTGGGCAGGGGCTGGCAGTCTTCAGCCTGCACAAAAGCAAACACTGATGATGAATCCCAGTGTTTGGGCCAAATCCTGCCTCAGGATGCCATGTCTCTTCCTACCCCCATCCCCATCTGCCCCTTAGCTTGGCTTTCAGGGTTTGGTATAAATGTTGCGCAGGTATTCCTGCAGGTTCCTGGAGTGTGGCTGGTAGCCGGGGCGGTTTACATCATCTGCTGAGCTAGAAATGATCTTTTGTTCAAGTACAGAGATGTACACTTCCCGCTGCCAGGATAAAAGACCAAATATTGTTTATGTTGTGTGTAGTAATCTATCTCACATCTGCCAGAGTCTAGCTTTATGTAAAGACGTGAAAGAACATTAATTAATTCCTCTTTAAGAGCAAAGCTATTAAAAAGTTATTTTAATTTTGGGCATGAATTCAGAATTTCCACTCTTTCTGAAGTTGCTTGTCTTCCTTAAATTGCTATCTGTCTCACAACTGTTTATAGATAATAAAATGTCTTTAAAGATTCTCTTTTGTTTTGGAAAAACCTTGGAGATAAATTTCTCTGGCATCTCCTAGATCTTTCAGGACACTGTGTAGCTGTTGTTGGGCTGTTACTAGGATGGCTGGAAGTCAGGCAGGGTTACCTAAAACTCCAGCTTTCTTTGTACTACTGAAATAGGAAATGTGCTCTGCAAAGTGCAGAGCACCCATATAACTCAATATGAGCCAAGCATTACAGAAGACCAGGCTCTGAGACTGATCAGTTCTTGTTTGTGAGCAACAGGTCTAACCGTGCCTTGAATTAATCAAGTTAATTTCTATTTTTTCCCCATATTGCCTTTCTTTTGCTCTTTGGAAAGCCTGCACTTGCTCTCTGAGAACTAAATGACTTTTCCCTGGACTTTGATATGTGCTGCATAGTAACAATGAAACCTCTTGTTCAACTTTCAGGAAAATTCCTCTGGGGCCTGGACTGCCATTTTGCTGCCAACTTCACTGCTGCCATTGTTTTCATTTGCCATTTACAATTTCATCTTGTACAGTCACAAATCTCATAAACATTCATTAAAGAATGAGACAAAATCTGAGTTTGCACTATTGTAAAAACGTGGGATGAGTAGAACATAATCTCAGACCGGAGAGTGATACACGTGTACCTGTACCATGCAAGGGATTTGTATCAAACAGGCACCAGTGTTGTAGTCCAATAAGTTTTTCCGAAAATTATTTCCCTCTATGGTTTGACCCAGTAATCCTTGCTCTCGAACTGCAAGGAGTTCTACATCTCCAAGATAAAAAATTGCACATTTACAGGTGCAATTTAATTGATTTCCATATCACTGAATAAGAAGGAATAGAAGCTCTCTACAACAAAAATGACATAGCTATGCAGCTTTTATAAAGGCTATACATAAGCTGGTGAACAAATGTGTTTTGATGCTTCTGCTTTTATAACCTAGAAAGAAACAGACAGTCCTTTTATGTCTTTTGTAAATTTAGAAGTTACTATTAACAACAAAAAAAAAAAAAAAGAAAATTCCTTCAGGAAAACTTGCATACATGATTACATCAAAGCTCTCTTATAGGATAAATATGATTATGTTCTGTTTCCTAAGCTGTTTCTTTCTGTTTTGGTGGAAATTAACTATTATAACTCTTACACGTGAAAAAAAAGCTGTTTTTTTCATATGCACTGGAGCAATCCTCAAAGTCTCTGGGAATTGCTCTAAAGAACACAATAAGGTCATGGTGCTCTGGCCTACCTAATACCATATCTAATGCTGTAATCTCATATTCCCCCTTTCATTAAGTAAGCCTAGCCCTAAGGTGTCTTCCATGGAGTCAGATGAAGTAAGAAGTTATTTCCCTTGTGACTACAAAGAGTTTGATTTCAAGCTTTTTGAGATAAACAGAAGTTTTCTGTGACATTCAAATGTCTTTGCCTTTCTCTAGGCAGAAATGATGGACAAAGGTACTGCAGCTGCCACAAACAAGTTTTTAACCAGGCTGGGTCTTCCCAAATTGCGGTGTGTGCACTGGAGTGGAGTAGTGCATTTCTAGAGTGTCCTGCCCAGCTGGGAGCTTCTGTCATCATCAGTGGTGGCACGTAGCCAAGATACGTTTGGGAACACTTGAAGCAATCAATGAATCACGGGCTGTCATGTATAATTATATGTCACTGGATAACGTAATGTTGGTGTTGGAGGGCATGTGGGCTAGTAAACTTTCACTGGAGTGGATGGACAAGACTATAAGGGCCAAGAGACCCACTTCTTCTCATGCTGAAGTTTTCAGACTAAGGCTGGAGATGCCCCTGTGGAGCATACTGCTCTTGCCAGCACACGTGTTGTTACTGAATGGAAAGAGGACTATGGATTTTTATGGCCTCTTCTACTTTTACTTCCTTTGTAGAACATCTAATAGTCCTTTATGGGTTTCAAATCCACAAAAATATATGTGGTGTCATAAGACCCTCCCTGCTACAAGCAAAGCCTTTTCCCTTTGGTTAAAATGGCAGCAATCAGTTACTACTTGCTGGCTGTAATACATTGTTTACTTGTCTCTAGAGGTATACAATTGATGCATTATTATGCTTTGTTAATTTTCTTTTCTTTTTGTACTGTCACATAATTTATTTTCCTTTATAGCTTTACTAAGTGTTTCCTCTTATGGGAAATAACTGTGAGGCTCAGCTCTTCAAGGTGTTGAGAGTTCTGGACCTTCTCCAAGAAAGCTCTTAAGAGAATGGTCAACCTTAGGTGCACAAATAGTCTGGTATAAAAAGCACCATGTTTTAAAATGAAGCCTCCAAAGCATAGTGGCCTCTTTGCTAGAAATCATTTGATTTAAACATAAATAATGTCATTGTTTTGACACTTATCTATTGAAGATTCCCTTAAAGCATCCCTGAAGTATCAGGGCAGACATGGCACACTTGTTATTAACACACTATTGATTAGCTCTGATTCTAAAGTGGTCTAGGGAAAAATGAAAAAAAAAAAAAAAAAAAAGGGAGAAAAAAATAAAGTCCTGTTCAATAAATATTTACGTATTCAGATTCTTTTTTTTTTTCAAAGGGAAAATTTAAAAGCTCAGACTTTGGGTGTTTACCTTCTTACTTACTTACATCTTACTTTCTTACAAAAATCTACAATCCAGTTAAGAGATAAAAAGATATAACAAGAACAAGAAAAGGGGAATAAAGAATGTCTGAAAAGAAACAGCAGAGCCTGGACTGATGCATCTGAGCAAGAGCTGGTGTTAAGAATTTCCATGTAGTATAAGCAAAATAAAATGTCATCTCATGGTTTAAATACTGCCAGATGATTCAATATACTTTTCACAGCATTCTTTGACCATGTGATATTCTCTTATGTTTGTTGAAGTCAGGAAATGAGAAACTGCTTGAAAGGGAAAGGTTAGGCTTCGTGTCATTGTATAATATATGTCCACAAGCCTATTATATTAACAGAGTTGCTTAAGATAATTCAGAATGGAAGATGGAGTTCATTTCTACCACACTATATTCTCACTGTGATCTGCTGACAGAAATCAGTGTATCATACACTTGTTAAATAAAAGTTCATAAGGAATAAAGAAATAGTACTTTTTGCTTGGAAAAGTTGTTTGAACAGAAGTTTTTAGCTCAAATCACAATGAAAAATCAAACACACATTTGGACCAGTGATCTATTAAGTAAGACAAGAAATCTTGATTTGAATAAAATAAAATGTTGTGTGCCAGTATTTGAAAACTTGTTCATTTAGAATTTGACTCTCATTTACAGTTTTTACAAGAATTAGTTTGAAATTCTGAAAGATTATTTGAACCAAAGTTGAATTTTTATATTAAAAATGTTGAAATAGGACATCATGATGTATTTTTTTAAACAGGCTTTTAGAATAAGTAATTTGAGAAAAATTACTATTTGCAACAGATGTTTTTCTTTTCAAAGCACAGGTATTTCCTAAAGGAAAACTATTTTGTCCAAAAACCTCTCAGCTGCCCATAATGATGAACTAAGCAATACATATTTTAATTACCTTGCTGTTTACTTTCTCTGTAGTTTCCCAGACTTTAAGGAAACTATTAAAGCGAGGGTAGAGAGGATTGACTGTTCTGCTTGCACTCATAAAACTCAAATATTGTGGTCTGGTCCGATGTCAGCCTATTTCAGATATTCTCCTGCCTGCCATTTTAGAGGCTCTTTTCATGACCAGAGGCACATACAAGGCATTAACATATCAGTATCACACATAGTCTGCACCATGAGTGGAAGGGGCTCAGAGGGGAAGAAAGGATCATTCACTAACTGTATTTCTTCAATTCACATGCTTGACTGTCTCTTTAGATGGAAAAATCTGGTGAAATTTGGTCAGTTCTGGTTCTGATTGGTATAAAAAAATGATTTCTTTTTCATAAATCTTGTGATGTTTTCATTTATCTCTGAGTTTAGCAACCTTTCCGACACCCAACTCTAAAGTAAAAAGGGTTGAGAGGTGCTGCCTCTTTCTTACTCCTTCAGCTTTAAGATGTAATTCAACAATTAAATGTTTAACATGTAATTTATAAGAAGAACTTTAAATGCACAGGAATGATCTCTCCTATTAGCAAACATAAGGTGGAAAATAGTGATGAATTATAAGTGAAGGGCTTAATCAGATTTTAAAATCAGCAGAGTCTGGTCTAAAACATGCAAACATTTTGAAGCAATTCATTTTTTTACAAATCCTGCCAGTATGTTCGTTCATTTACCTGGCTGCTGCATTGGTGTTGCTATAGCTGCCAAGGCAGAAGCTGGCTTGTGGCTGCTTTTCCTGCTCCTCACTTCCCTTGTCTGTGGGAGCTGCTGCCTGGTAGGGACCTGCTCACCCCACACATGCTGCTACCCCTGCCCTCTCCTGTCATCCTTCCTGGGGAAGGGGCTTGGGTCTTCCCCATGGTGGAATCACAAGTCCTCCTGTCCTTCTGAAAAGCTCCCTGTGCCACCATCAGACCTTGCAGGGGAGCAGGGCAGGGGGAGCTGCACTAGGTTCAACCCTTGGGATTTTGAGGGTCTTGGTGTGCTACAGGATTTTGCTAGTCTGGACTCATCCACATTTATTTTTTTACCTATTGCATTATTCACATCTATGCAAATTTTTTATTCTGTATTAATGCATTTATCACATATTTTCTGCAATTTGGCAAGGATGAAGGATGTGCTTACACTTTCCATACAGATATTAAAAACTCACTGTATGCTAACAGGACAAACTAGCTCAGCCACTTTCAATGTGAAGGCCTATCCATAACTCAAGAAGACCAAGAGAGGAGTTTCTAAGAGCATTTTAGTTCAGCACACTCCATTTTGTGTCTCAGAGAAACCTGGAAATGTGCAGTTACAGTCCTGCAACTCTTCCTTTACTGAATAATTTTTGCTAGTCAGGGCAAGACGTGTGGCTTTCTTCTTAGTCTTTGGCTCTCCTACAGGATGAGGACTGCTTCAGGCTTTACACAGCCTTCATAATTTTCAATCTTTCAAAGGGTTGAAAGGAGAGAAGGAATCATAGTAGACTGTGATGACCTTTGTAACCTTCATTCCTAATACTGGAGAAGATAGCAAAGTCCACAGTTTTTCTATGTTGAGGATTGTAAATAATTCACTAAAACTATGGAAATAACCATAACCCATTGCATTTTCCAGAGACGACAGAAAAAGGAAGGGACTTTCAAAGGCATGAAGTATGAGCTCATTTCCATGATCTTTTGACCATGAAAGAAAAATGCATATGTGAAACTGTTGCATCCAGTCTGTCCTCTGTTGGCTGCCCACTGATTTATGCAAGCACATAAATTACTCAGCATCAGAGGACTGTATATTGTATGGCCTCAAGTCAGCAAGACAAACAAGTACATGCCTAATTTTAAGCAGATGAGTTGTTCCAAGAGAAAGGGCTTTCATGAAAAATTAGAATTAAGCATTTTCTACAAAGAACTGAAACATACATTGCTTCCAGATGAGCCTCCTTACAGAATCCAAACATCCTGACAGCTGAATATGCTGATGTACTGTACTTCATCCCAACCAGACCAAATACAGTTGGCTTTTCAACAGAAATACGGAATGCCTAAAGTATGGTGGAACCATTGTCACAGGACAGAAGAAGCTGGACTTGCACAAAGGCTTCTGTAATTTCTGTTGTGGAGGACACCAAAACAGCTCTGGAAACAGAATTTGTTCAGTTTTCCAAAGCAGTTGACTTCTTCAGCCTGTTTCAAAAAAATACCTTTTGAGTACTCTTACTAAAGTCTTGTATTAAAATTTTATTTCTCCTGTCAAAGGCAATAATTCATATGGCAGCAAGCCACAAACATTGCCTTATAAATGGCATTGTGCAAACATGTAGGCAACATCCTACTTTCCTCAAATCAGGCACACTAAGGACAACAGCTGCTGCCTTTCTAGGCTGGGGAGCAGGTGTTTGACCACCTACAAGCAGGATGTTTTCTCCTTGTATGAAAATCATGCAGGTTTATTCAGTGATGCCAAAGAATCAAGGCAATGTAGTAATCCAAAAAATAAAATGCTGACAGTCTTTCTCTTATTGCATAACTTGGTCGAGAGCCATGGAAAAATACATCAAATTAATAAAAACAGAACAAAGAGTTTTGTCCTTGTATATGCTGTTGAGGCTTTCTGAAGACACCTTTCTTCTGCTGCTGCTGTTTGTTTATTTATTTTATGGCACCCTGGAAAAATCTATATGTTGAATAATTAACATAGGAAATCTTGGGAGCCTGGTATCTGAAGAAACACAAATGCTTCTGAGCTTTCTCCCCAGTTTAATGGATTCTAAGGTAATTCTTGGAGTTAGTCCATTGACCAAACAGTATTGGCCCAAACCATCAATTTTGAGTAGCATAAAGATATTATTGGGGAAAAAAAAAAAAAAAAAAAAAAAAAAAAAAAAAAAAAAAAAAAAAAAAAAAAAGGTTTTTAAAAAGGGGGGTTAAAAACTTATGACAAGAAAATGGGGAATTAAACTTCCTGCCTGAGCAAAATAGTAGGAACTAATAGGAAGAACTGCAGGAGAGGATCAGGAATAAATAGAGGCAGAGTCCAACAGCTGGAGCAAGGAAATATAAAGCATCTCGTAGGCTAGCCTAAGGTGGGAACTGAAACCTGTTCCTCCATGGCACAAATTGATTTGGGCTTAGGAAAAGAAGTGATAGAGCTGCTTTCACATGTTTTCTAGCTGAGGAGGAAAGATATTCACAAAAGACCCCTAGTTTTTCATTTTGAGAACTGCAAGAAGATCAAAATAGACCATATGCTTACTGCAGACAATACTAGTGTTTGATGAAATGGCTGTAAACCTTTCAGATTTGCTAATGAAAAAAACCCCTCCTCCAGTTCTATTTTTACCTTTCATGATATTGTATTATATTATCTAGTTTTAGTACAAAGAAATCATGGCTTAGGTATTGAAAAAGTCAGTTCTTGAAATATCAAGGAAAAAAGCTTTCTCGAGAGCAGAAAACCTGAAAGAACATTTCATATAGGTGCAGGTGCTCAGAGGAACTTGTTTCAGATTATTAAGTCTGTAAAGATCTCAGCCAATTTGCATTTAAAATAACCTTTAACATCTAGCCCTGAAAGCCATAGTTCTGGTTTAATGTAACACTGACTCAACGTTCCTTAAAATCAAGGGGTATTTCTTTATTACTGTTCAAAATGTCTGTCTGATATATTTTTGTCTGTCTTTGCATTAGTACTTCAAAAGATGTTCCACTGTTCTCTCACTCATGCAACGGAAAATAAGAGAAAACTGAGGCTTTGTATGTTCTAAGCAAAGAAGTTTAGTTGCCTAAAGTATTCTCACCCCAGTCACAAAGGGGACACAGTGAACTGGTCTGACGTGTCATCTGTGACTCAACACTGTCTCTGATTGAAATAAACACAGTTCTTCTGGAAGATGAGTCAGAGGAAAATGGCAGCTGGGAAGACTTTTCTCAGGGGAAAGATTTGCATCTGCTCAGTGTGACACTTTTCTCCTGACTGCTATTTTAAATGGCCATCTGGTACAAGTCTGTTCCAGCCACATACATGTTCTGAGCAATTTCTCCATCTACCTCTAGTACTTTGGAGGCAGAGGCTTCACAGGCCAGTGTAGATATGATCTGGGAAGCGAGCCTAGCCATATTGCAGTTGAACATCACTGCATCTCCAAAGCAGCCAAGAGAACTGGATGAAGAAGCAGTTTCCAAGGCACCAGATGCTGTTGCAAACCAGTAATGCAGAGCTCATTATTTTGTTTTTGAGAGCTTGTTTCTATCCTTCCGCAAGGGGAAGGTACAGAGAGAGGGATGGTGACATAGTTTAACCTCTGCCAGAAGCTAAACACCATGTTTGCCCACCACTTCCCCTCCTCCCCCAGCCCCCTCCTGTGGAATGGGAAGCAGAATCAGGAGGAAGAAAAAAGGTGAGATCCCATGGGTTGAGATAAGGACAGTTTAATAAAGCAACACAAAAAAAGAAGAAAACAGTACTAATGGTACTACTAATGAAATGATATACAAAGAGAGCGATAGAAACCGGGAGGCTCTACCTCTGTACCTGAGGCACTGCTTTTCCTGCTCCATCCACACTGAAGGTATATGCTGAAACAAGTTGAAAACAGATGCCTCCACCCTGGCCCAGCCCTCCCCTTATACAGCAGGCATGACATTAGTATAGTATTGAATATCCCATTGGCTGGTTCAGTTGTTTATCATGGCTGTGGTCCCTCCCAGCTGCAGGCTCTCCCAGCTGTTTGGACCAGCAGCTGTTTGTGTTCATCAACCCAAACTGAACCCAGGACAGATAGCCTAAGTTGTAGTTCTGGTCTACCAGAAGTGCAGGTACTGTGTTTTGCTGTTCAAAAACAAGATGTCTTGTTCAAGACAAACATGAAAGTTGTCTCTACATTTTGATGTTTGTGCCTCCTCCTCTTCTGAAGTCTTTGTAAGAAAGAGGTGCTGAAAGTTGTTAATTCTTGCAATGTGAATTCCTAGCAATATGTTTTTAGCTTCAGAGCAGGAGATTCCCAGTTTCAAAGGTGCTCTTGTATCATGATTTCCTCTTAGTCTCTCCTCTCCTTTTTTAGTTCACCATTTCTTTCATCATCCTCTTTCCTGTCTCTACCCTACAACATCCTGTTTGTTGTATTTTCTTTAAATACTAAATTGGTCCACTACAATGCAATATACATTCCACCACTGTTCTTGAGGATATCTGTGGATGTGTAACAGGCTTGTTTATCTTCCCAGACAGTTTTTTTAAACCCATCCTTGTCAAACTAGGGAGTAGCTGCTACTGATATATAATCTGTTCATCTGCTTCCTAATACTGCACCCAAATTCTTTGGCAGCTTGCAAACAGTTAGTGCTTGTTTTGGAATGTCTGTGATTACTGACTTGGGGCCAGGACATGACACTCACAGCTAAGATGTACCTTCTGCACTTGCCTTTTCCGCATTCACACTGATGATTTTGATTCATCTTTGAGTTTGTTTAGTTGTGTGGTCCTGAAACTGTTGATCAGAGAGCCTCAGTTCTTTGATATGCAGCAGCACTCACAGATAGCAATCACCTCTGACTGGGGACAAGAGAAGAAATAGTTCATTTTCTATTAAGTTAAAGTCTCCAATTGCTTCTTGATATTGCACAATAGATTGCAATCCATGATTTCACAGTTTATATGTACAAAATCTTCTTGGAGCAATAGGCTCATCTATATACTCCTGCTCAGTCAGCTTATGGGGAATCAGAAATGCAGTAGTTCAAGCTAAAGGCTGAATAGAGAGGGGGCGGTTAAATATCTGGTTTGCCACTACTGATTCCTCCTCCAGCTTCATTGAATAGGTTTAATTCTATATTACTCAGAAGAATTACATTTGCATAAAATGAGTTTCTGTGGTTAGGGAATCGATTCCCTGGTTTCTCAAAAATCTTTTTAATCAGATACAGATTTCTCACATTATTATAAATTTCTTTAACCCCATTAAAATGAGGTTAAATCTGAGTTATTTCAAATTTTATTAACATCCAAAAAAATCCCCTGTCTTAGAGTTCATATGATTGAGAACTCCTTAAAACAAAACTAGGTGAAACCATTAATTATGCATAAGCAATTTTTAAAAAGTGTTACGCTTCAGCTTTAATTTTTTTTTCACAGTAAAATTAATACATAAATTTGATATGACTTTATGATAATAGTTGTTATTTCCCCACTAAAGTATGGGAAATTATATGTTTCTTTTCTGCTGTAGCATCCTTTTTGCCTTCTGATGTATAGAATTTCTACATAAATATAGCAGAGCAATCAGTGGATCTTTAGAAAATACACAAAGGACTAAACCAAACACATCAATGAGTGATAGGCCTGTTGGTCTATTTCATGCTCTAGATGGTATTTTTAGCCCTCATCAAGCTTTAAAACATTAATTGGAAGCCCTAAGTATTTCCCTACTTTCAGATTTCATTCTCCTGATGCAATGAGAAACTAACAACACTGAGAAACAGAAATTCCACTTGTCTTAGAGCAGTGAGTTATACAAATGTGTGTACTGAAGTAGGTGAACCCTCAACCTGAATGTATTTAACAACAGTTTTAATGTAATTGCAAATGAGATACTAAACAGATGCAAACACATGCATTACAAGATGCAGCAGTTCTGTGCATGAAAGACGACTGACTCTGTGTTTGGCTCTTGGTGTCACTCACACCTGTAGCTGACAGCATGGTATCCTTAAGCTATTAAAGGTAACTAATAGCAGCAGTATGTCTCTACAAGGGTTGGGCATGGAAGAAGATGTATCAGATCCCACTAGCCAGGTACACAATGTTGCAATCTGCAGTAGCTCAGGGCTCTTGAGTATGATTTGAAGTTTGAGGGTGTTGTGCTCCTCTGCTCCTATCCAAACCCCATTCTCCAGTTCCTGCCTTTTTCCTTGTTCCCTCCAACATTTCACCTTTCCTTCCAGCACTCCTCACAAGCCCTTCTACTATGAAGCAACCTCTTCCTTCTCTTTCAGTGAGCTGGAAGCCACCAGGCAAAGCAGTGGGAGCGTACAAGAGCATTACCTTGCATGTGATTTATTTGCTGAGTTACACATGCTTGAGTAATTGCAGAGGAACAAATTCTTGTGCCTTTCCACACCATGATGGACCATGCTAAACAGACAGAGATTCTTGGTGAAATGCAGGTGCCAACCTCTAACACCTGATCTATGATCAGAGAAAACCTGAGAATTTTAATAATTTTATATTGTAATAAAATTTGGGCAAATTTACCGAGGAATATTTCAGGATTTCAGTGATAAATAGTGTTATTTTTAACATGGGTAAAATATTATCTCCTTAATGTCATTCTGATAAAAGGGCCAACCCTTTCAGTTGAAACTTTCAAATAAAAGCCAGCCTGTGGCAAAGGTTTTTATACCCTGTTCTAACAAGTGATAAGGATTTAAAACTTGGCATCTTAAAATTGTAAGAGTTGGACAAGTTTAATTATAGACTTTTTTACTTGAATTCCTTGTAGCTACACCTTCTGCTCTTGGTATTAGGATAATCATCCTGTCAAAATTTCTTGATATAAAGAAGGAAAAAGGGTGCTCATACAATAAACACAATAGGTATTTACACAATAAATGGCATAGCTATGCATCTTACAGTGTTTTCACCTTTTCTCCCAGACAATCTTCCTGTGGCAGGTTAATTCAGAGTACCTACTTAAAGTAGTCTTCAATTACTGAGCTACAGCTAATTGCTATGCATCTGATTGATAGTCTGTAGCTGAAAGTTAACCCATACCAGCAAGACCCAGTACAGCTGTAAACAGGAAATGCTTGTAGAAGCTTAGAAAATTTTAAATACCAGTTTATTCAGGTTGCTGAGACTTTAAAACTGCATAATCTTGCAGAAATATATGACTGTATTCCCCACTTCATTCCTGGAAGGTAGCACATGGAAAAGAGTAGCAGTTAGCCTGTCATCTGATGATTAAAAATTACATTGATCCCAGCTATTTGTTGTGTAACAAAGGTGATCTTAGTTGTTGGCTAACAAGACACCATCAAGGCTGAAAACTAAAAGCTGGAAAAAGCTGTAAGCAGCATGTGAATTTACATGAATGCTCCTGCTTTCCAAAGCAGATGGGTGAGAGGTTTACTTCTTCATTAGAGAGCACCAATGGAGAGAGCAACATCAAAATCACCTCAGCTTTACTATAAAATCTTGCCAGAAGTGCTTGAATCAGACTGAGTTTGTACTGAAGTTCCTATGAGGTGTCTACTTGTAGTTTCTAGTGACTAATGGTTCTTAGTCACACTTTTTTGCACAATTTCACTTAACAGATTTCAAGGACAGTGAAGGGCTTTCCCCCCCATGAATCCCTGCATTGATCATATTTTCACACTTTCTTGTTTTGAACAAGTAGTGCGCAGCAGCTACCATTTGCTTTAAATTTTATCAGCTGTCAGAGAGTCTTTGACAACATGAGCAGAGATACTGTGACACATACTGGAAATTTATAGATTACTGTGCAAAGCTGTCTGGATTTTAAAGGATTTTTGTCAAGAAGGAAAATATGCCCTCTTCTATCCTATTCTGTTTCCTCCCTTCTGTCCTGATCTATCTCTACTGCTGCTAGTCAGAATTGATCCTCTCACCCTGGAATGTGTAGTGATACAGTGTTTTTGCTAATGATTCTCACTGCCTGAGAACTGCAAAAGATGTTTGGAGAGAATCATTGAGAACAAGTAGGTTGCACCACTTGCAAGTTAAAAAAACCCAAGAACTACGGAGGTCCATATTTAAGTTTGAATGATCTGGATAATCCCAGTTAACCTTGCCTGGTGAAATTTTTTACAGGATATTATTCTTCCCAAGTCTTGTCATTTTATCTGTAAGACAATAAACTGATTGAATGGTAAAAATGGCAGTTTTCAGATACTTTTGTGCTGTCCAAGTCCAACATCAGTGGCATTAGCACAATGTTCAGTATCTTCAGTGGCAATGTGTTAAACAGAGCATTTTTAGCTACAGGAGAGCAGCACGTCTATTCAATGGTTGACAGATAAGTTTTTGATGTGAATGTGTTCTCCAGATAATAAGAATTAAATGGTTCAAAGTCTTGAAAACTTGAAAATGTATCTGCCATTGTGTGAATTGCATGCAGGCAAAGGGGTTTACCCCAGCCAACTGGTGCTTTGATGACCCTAAAATCTACTGAGAGAGTCCAGTTCAATAACAACTACCATGTCATGATTTTACTGAAGCAGCAGCTTTGCAGGTCAATGACTGCAAGGACCTCCCCTAATATTCTTGGTAACACGTGATGTGGGTTACATTGGTCACCAACAGGAGAGAAGGTGGGTGTTACAATTTTATGGATTGAAATTATGAAACTTTTCTAAATTGTGCTAAGTTTTGTATCGTATTTTATTCAGAACCCAAAATTATATATTTGTTGTCATGTTGGGGTCAAGCTTAGTAATTCTCAATAATGTAGTAATTTGATCCTGATAATTACTTGACATGATAATAAATCACATATAAAACACATATTCCTTTTGTCAGTAAACCTCCGAAGAGAAGAAATGTGGTTCTTTGTGAAAATATCCCACTGAATTAAGGAAGAAAACCAAGAAAGGAAACCTACCAGATCTTACTGATGGAAATAGAACATCTAGAAATGACACCATGAAGTTAAGAAAGTGTGCGCCCATCAGGTAGTCAGTAATCTAGGAGTGAATAAAATTTCTCTTTGCAAAAAGAATCATTAGACAGTTTTCTAAATGTGAAGCAACATTTGCTAAATGTGCATGCATTTTTTTCTGACTTCTAGCCTTTGGAGGAAGAGTACAATATATTTTTGTTTTACACGATCACACGTTGGAACTTAACCTTCAAAGATGACTTTGAGAGTAGATCAACTACAGTGTGATATACAGCACAAGGAATCAATTTGTTTTGAAAACAGAATGTTCTTTGAATTTTGAAAATAAGGATTTTCCATGTGATTGTTTCTCAGAGATAAAAAAGCACTGTTTTTATAATATCAAGTAACAGCAATAATGATGCATGTTCATTCTATTTTGCAAGTTTATCTATATCTTCTCCAGTATAATTGCTGACTGTATTGTCATGCCAAACTATCAGAGTATACTCAATACCTCATGGCAACAAGTTTAACATGTTATATCTTATTCTTCAATTTTATATGTAAACAAATGTAGCACTTTGAACCAAAGTTCTTTGTCAAGAGTTTTTTCTTTTTTCTTTCTTTTTTTTTTTTTAATTTATTTGCTAGTGGGGATTACATTTTCCATAAAATTCCAGTGTTTGACTTGTATACTATATTTTTACAGTACACTCTGAGGCTCATGCATTGCAAGAAATACTAGATAATTGTCAATATATCACTTTATTAGTGACTATTAGATGCTTTTTACACTAAATATGTGGCTAGAAAAATGCAAGCCTTGTGCCAAGAACAGATATGTGAACTGTATTAACTACTAAGCCAAGAGTTTAAAAACTAGCATGAATGTTTAAGCTGATTTTAAAGTAGGTTTTACATATATAATAAAAATTAAATTCTTCAGTTGTTTAGATGAGAACATTAGAAAGTACCCACAAATCTTGGTCTTTTATACAAAAAATATAAACCTCCCTGAAGGATTTAAACAAATGTATAGCACGCAACAACCACTAAAGTAAGCAGCACAAAAGCAAGTAGCAGTGAAAAGCAGAAGCCCTATGTAACACAGCACATAGACTATTGAACATGAGTGATATGCAAGGGTAAAACATTTTTCTTCTGACCGCAAAGGAGGCAAAATAATACAATACATTCTTAACAAGAATGAGTGAATGAGATCAAAGTGCCTGTTGTTAACATTTCTGGCAGATTCAGTATTTGGCAGCCATTGTGTCAATGTTAAAACTAATCTGTAAGAGCAAGGAGGGATCACATTCATTTAGAGAGACCTCCCATCCTGAGAGCTGTTTGGGTTCCACCTCACACTAACAGGACTCTGCTCTGGTGGGCCTGGCATGGTTCCAGTTTGCTACATGAATCTCAGTCGGTTCAAACTGGGGCTGCCTATAAAGTTAATACAGTTATTTACACTGAATGAGCAAGTATAAGCAGCACCACAAAGTGAAGCGCTACCTTCTAAACATACCCTCAGAGAGCAGTGGAGAGCCATGGTGGGAAACAAAGCAGTGGGACAGCTCGTGAGACCTGCATCCATAGTCTGCTCCAGAGGAAGGCTCAAGTAGATTTTCCTGCACATGGCAACTCTTAGCTTCCAGAGAAAGCATTGTTTGAGGTCAGAGTTCATCATTCCTATAGATAACAGGCATATCAGCAGAAATGTGTCTGCAAATTCAGGGTGAATATGCCCAAGAGCTTTGGTTCTTCCATGCCTGCTCTCTGCTGCTATTGCTGTCCCCCACCCTCTACCAGCAGCATTTTGGTTTGGAGATTTGGTTTTACAGCATTTGAGTGATGGATTTAAAACTAGCCCTACCATATAAACACATTTTCTGTCCTGTTATCTGCACAGTTCTCATACTGCTCCTGCCTAGGCCTTTTCCCAGGTCTTTCCAACACACCTCAGACTTCCAGTGCCTTAGGTTCAAGATCTACAGATGCTGCCCTCTCACCCAGTGAGTTGCCTCTAGCCATGCACTTTCTCTTCCACATGGAGGGCCACAGGACTCAGACCTCTTCCTGATGGGCCAAATCACTCTGGACTCAAATCTTAACATTTGAAATACAATAGCCTATGGTGGGCCAAGAGCTCTGAGGTGGCCTCACCAAGTGGCCAATAACAGCCCGTGGAGGTCCCACATCTTGGCTTTGCCTTGGTCTTATTCCTGGCCTGCATTGCCTCACTAGCTTCTTCAGCATCACTTTTCTAGCATCCAGGCCCACTTGGCTGAACATTCCTTTGCTTAGGTAAAGAAACACTTTTGTTGAGCTGGAACAAGATCATTTCATCCAGCATGAGAAACCAAAGCAGCCCTTAATGGGTCAATCAGCCACTGCTCTTGCACAACACTGGTCCCAGGCTCAGTTCCTGAACAGAAGTCCTTTATTTAGATTTACTCCTATGCCCTTCCTACCCCCCATAAACACCCAGATCCTGCAGACATAGATCCTACAACTATGAGCACACAACCTTCTCCTCCCTCACCAAATAACCTTCTCTTGGATGTCAACTGAAACCAAAGTTTCCTTTCCTTAGTCAGAGTTCCCTACATGGTGAGCAGGAAGGTGTGGATAATGCTGGGAGAGAGGGGCCAACAATGGCAACCCTTAAACGTCGGGAAGAGCAGCTCTTCCCCCTCTGCAAATGAAGTGAACAGAGATCACTTTCATCTCCCTGCGCTCAGAGTCTCAGCACCTGGAGGTGAATCCAGACTGTCCGTGACACAGCTGTGCACCAGAGTCAAGAGGATAGTGAATGTGATCCAGTATAAACAGGTAAGGGTGAAAGGAGGCTGGCAACTTTCAAAGAGGTGCTGCAAACTGCCAGTGTGCGGTAGCAGGAGGAGTGAAGCAGCCAAACACGGTGCACAGCCATGCACTGCCAGGTCCCTGAATCCATCCAGCTCTGTGGCCAGTCCAGGAGGGGCAAGAGATGTTCTCTGTCACAGTGTTCTGTGAGAATTGGTACAGGTGTCTGTGAGCAGCCAGCGACTATTTGCATCCTCTTTGGACTATATGTTACATGGACATGTCTGCATCCATTTTCCATGTGCCAACTATGTGCCCTCTGGCTAGCCTCTTGGTAATCTGATGTCAGGAAACAAGCAGTTTACGGACAAGCACAGATCTGTTGAGTCTACAACTTCACAGCAATCCTGGCTACCTCCCCTCGTTCCCATGGATGGAATCTCTGTAGAGAGCTGTATATGTTTATTCCCAGCACTGAGATGAATTCTCTGTTTTCTCTTTCTTTTTCTGTTGCAGGTTTCCTTCATTCACCAGGTTAAGTTTCCAACAAAGTTTCTGAGGGAAACACTGCATTAGCTGCTTTAAGCCTGGGATGCCAGATGCTACCAGAGGAAAGGAGCCCTTGTGGTACAGCAGGGAAATAAGGAAATACTGGACTTTGGGCAGAGCTGCTGAAGACTGTGGACCTTAGTTGTCATCAGTGAGAGCAAGCTGCCCAAAGCAGGACTGGAACTAAGAGGTGTTACAGTGGTCATTTGTTTCTTTCCTGTAAAGGAGCAATTTCACTGCACAGCAAGCCACAAGCAGAGATTTTGTAGATAATATTCTTCCAGTTGTACCTCCTGGTTTTCTTCTTCCAATTCTCACAGGAAAGTGAGAGACCCATGCAGGAAATGGTGGCAGCTGTAGTTTTAGAAAGGCTTTATTTCCTGTTCTTCCTCATCTGCTCCCCCTTGCTTTTGGAAGTGCTGTGAAGTACATGCACCAGACAAGAAGGTCTTAGTGTGGAAGTCAGACTGGAGCATGTCAGTCCAGTCCCTCCTTGAGGATGACTGAGCACCAGCTCCTCTGCTATCCAGAAAAAGTTTAGGTGATAGTGGAAGAGATCCTGACCATGACTGACATAGCTAATGAGGGTTCCTCACCTTCAGGAGGCCAGAGAGATGAACAGCCCTAAACTGCAACAGAAGACAGTGAATTCATGATGTGTACACAATTTGCTTGCTGGACTATTTCCATGGCTGTTACCATGCAAGAACTGTGGAAAGCTGAGGCAGATCAGCCAGAAATGTCAGCAGTAAAGCATTCATGGTGAACCACATAGGCCTGCAGCACAATAGAAATAAATATGAAAAAAAAAATGTCCCTTGTTGACAAAAAGTAAGCTGAGCTTAGAGACATTAGTCCATAGATGACTGTAAAAGAAATTGCAAGGAAAAGTACTCTGGGACATACTCTTCTTCATGTGTCACAAATAAAAGTAAAATGGAGCAAGGACCTTTCAAGCAGCAAATCTCCACTCTTTCACCACATAATGGCACTCTCATGTCAGCCTTGGCAACCACAAAATATACAGCAGGAATATTGCCGTTCATTTCCTGCAGTTAGCCTTCATGGCAGTCACTCCCAAATCTGGAGCATGGTCCCCTGCACCTGTTTCATTCTTTCTATAGTTGTAGCACTGAAAAGGAGCCAACCCCTTTGCAGGGATAACTCATAGTTATCACCAGAAAAAAATTAATTGTGGAAAATGAGACCTTGTTGCTAAGTGTCATCATCCAAACATTCTGAGAGCATCCCTGTATGTATATATATAGTCTCAAGTGGCCAGCTGAGATATTCTCACTAGGTTTAGTTAAGTTACATATGGAGAGAATTAATAATTTGTTCTTAAAATGTGAAAGTTCCTGGTGATCCTCAGATGTGATATGTTGCAGTGCTTTGGTACCAGAGGAGTTTGGGACAGTGAACTTAAATTCAGTGATGGTTCAAAGGCACGGAAATGTGAAATGTTATGGAGATGATTCAATGTTTTCATCAGTGTGCTGATCTCTGTGGTGGCATTGCTCCACAGAGTAGATGGCACACAATATGGAGGAATGGCTAAGGGGAAAATCACTAAGCCAGTTCTTTTAACACATGAAAGAACTGAGGACCTGTCTCTTGGTTAGTGTGGAACGACTACTGAGGTACAGAGAATGGAACATCTGCTTAGATCATGGCCAGTTAAAGGAGCTTTACCACAGAGGACAAAGATACTCTCTCTTCAGAGGCAAGATTTATGTCTTTTGGGATTGATTTCCAGGTGTGTGAGCACCGAATTCACAGGAGACTAAGTCCTCATAAACTGGTCTCCTGCTAGGTTATGTAGGATCTGAATTAGGCTACCAGTGCAGCTTACTTCCCAGCTGGTGAGTTGTGGCTACAGGGCCCTGCCTGTGTCCTTGCTGAGACCTGTGAGTGTGGCTTATAATCAGAATTTATCAAAGAGGATGGCACTGGAGTTTCATTTATCAGACAAATGCATTTAGCCCTCAAGCAGGCAGGTTGCTCATGATAAAACATCAGCAGATAATTTCAGTGCAAGGTGATGCTGGACAAAATCAGATGTAGCTCAGGCCCAGCCAGCATGGATTTAGGAAAGGAAGCTCCTGCCTAACCAATTCGATTTCATTCTATGACTGGGTGACCCATCTGGTAGATGAGGGGAAGGCTGTTGGTGTGGTCTACTTAGACTTCAGCAAAGCCTTTGACAAAGTCTCCCACAGCATCTTCCTGGAAAAGCTGGCAGCCCATGGCTTGGACAGG